>VWZZ01003495.1:31809-118821 GCA_013399095.1 Psophia crepitans | reverse complement strand
CCCGATCTCCCTCCCCCCAGTCCAAATAGGCATTTTTTTGTTTACATGGAGAGAGAGTGTGTGTGTGTGTGTCTTTTCAATTCTTTCTGCTTGGGCTGTCTGGTTTGATACTGAAACTATAAATGTAATTCATTAAATACAGCACTTTAAATAGCATAATTGGAGCACTGATGTCTTATGCTGCTCTGCAGATAGTCATGCCACTATGGTATTTGATTTTGTTTCTAATGAATGAGAAGGATAAATTGATTCTGCACAATGTGTGGGAATAAACAGAACTTGTGTGTCCCTACCCCCTCTTCACCTTTAGTAGTTGGAATCAAGCATTAAACTTTTTCAGAAAATATAATCAAACTTGATGAGAAGTTATGAAAGATTGAGGTTCCCATCCATTAATCTCAGTATAATTTAAAAACAAACATTTAAAAAAAAAAAAAAAGAAGAAGAGTTGAGCAACTCCTCAAGATACTCATACTTCATTCTGCAGGCATGATGGAAGAGAACTCAATGAACACTTTCTTTGGTCAGTTTAGTTGTAGCAGTCTTGCGCAGTGGTGAGGTCCAGTGAGAACAATCTCACACAGGGTAATAAAGGAGCTCAGTTACTGAAACCCTGAACAGAAGCTAGGGGTCGGTGTATCGTGAGGGCATCAGTATGTCTTACCTTGTTTTTTTTAAGGTTTATCATAAACTTGCCAAGGGGATTGTCCACAGTGAGGTGGGTGGGTTGTTTTTTTTTGTTTGTTTGTTTTTGGGTGTTTTTTTTTTTTAAGAATGGACAGTTGGGAGTAAAAGAAGTCTAACGGTCTCATTGATACGGTATGAATGAGAGCGCTTCTCATTGTAAATGTGATGCACTTTTCTGGGGACAGGAATGCCCTGTGTACAATTCAACTGTAAAAGTAAGTCATTGCATTTTTATACAGGTTGCTTACATGCGCATTGCCTAACCATTGTATGTGTGCTGTGCAGACATGGCTCAAAGGTAGAATATTAAATATATGCTAGGAAGCTTATACTTGAGAGAATGGTTCTACTTCTCCAATTTTGCCGTAATTGTCATACACGACCCTGTGCCAAACTGCAGAGCAAACCTAGTGCAAGGGTGGCAAGTCCTCACTCCCAGTGCTTTGGTTGGTAGGTAGCCTTCTGTTTGGAGGTGGTGCTGGCACTTGCAAACTCTTCTACCTTCATACTGTTATTTAGATAGTCCAGTTTCAAGGGGGAAACATGGCTTGCTTCCGCTCGCTCTCAGTTACGTCTGTCTGTCTGTCGGTTAGCCTTCCACGTGCAGCAGTGCGTGTGAGTCTACTATGCACGAGCTGAAATGCTGCTCTGCCAGGCAGCCATGTGTTTGCAGCAATGCCGCCCTTGCATTTGTTCTGCTGTTTGTTTTCATTACTCCACAAAGTTACTGTGAGCCAGCAGGAGCTGATTGTAGTGGTGGCCAGGAGTGTCTGCAGATTCGTTTCTGTAGTAGGTGGGGGTGGTGAGATGGACCTGTGTGTGTCTCATAAGACAACTGCCAGTTAATTCAAGACCTAACCAACCTGTTTGCCTTGCGTATCTGTGCTGTCCACTTCAAATGCGAATACTTTTCAGAGTCTCTAGGTCTGCGCAGTAAAGTCCTCCAGAAAATTGAAGAACTGAGGATGAACATGAGCTCTGTTACTATCCCTGATGAGTTCTTATGTCCTATAACAAGGGAGCTTATGAAGGATCCTGTCATTGCAGCAGGTATGTCTTTAATTGACTAAAATGAATGATAGTTGTGGTAACACAAAAACGGGCATATTTTATCAGCTACGTAAAGATAAACTATTCTAAATAGCTGTTGCAACAAAATACAGCTGTGGTAGATGTTTTGTTTGCTGAATTACATCTCTGATATGGAGAAAAATATCAAGCACTTCACTTAGCGTCAGCTTTGCTGATGAGCTGTATAGAGTCACAGGATGGTTTGGGTTGGAAGGGACCTCAAAGATGGTCTTGCTTGTCTGGCCAGGTGCCTGCTGGCAGCATCCATCGCCGAGCATGCCCAGCAGTAGGCTTTAGGTGTGTTAGCCATCAGGTGTGATCGGCTTTTAGTTCACATCACGGATCATTCAAACAAGTAAGACTTTTCAAATGTGTGCAATATATTTTGGTGCTTTGCGATCAGAAACAGAAAGCCAGGCTGAACTGTTTATATTCACAGTCAGTTTCATTGTCCCTTTGTACTATAAAGGGTTCATGAAGTGAAAACTATTTTTAAAAAGTTACTCCAGATCCAGCTAAATGGAAAAGCTTCTTCAAATTGTGATTAAAATCTAATAGTTTTGTTAACCAAAGGTGTGCACTGATTTTAACACCAATATGCCATTTATGCCTTTTTGGTAAAGCAGAGTTTTGGGGGGGGGTGGTGGTGGTGTGTGTGTGTGAATTTCAATTGTTTTGTTTTCCAGGGCATTTTCCCCCCTTAGGCTTTTTTTTTTTTTTTTTTTTAAACTGACATGCTGGTTTGAATACCAACTCTGTTTCATGTGCAGTAATGGTTCAGTTCCTTTTATCTTTCCTCTCCCATTGTCCTTAACCAGGAAATCCAAGCATTGCGATGTATTTCTCTAAGTATTGGGGCAGGGCGAGAGTATTACTTGCAAACGTTTGGCCAGGCTTGGCAATGTCCAGTGGGGTGGCTTTAGAACTGCAATTTACAACTAAACAGAGCAAAGCAACTGCAGTTGCAGGCAACTTGATAAGCATCATCTAATTTTCTTAATGGACCTGAGGAAGCAGGTGATGGTTGTTATGTTGTCATGCAGTTTCCTGGCTCGTCACCTCACCGTTTCTGTCTTTCTGATGACTCCTTTGTACAGCCTTTCTGTACCCTTTGTACAGCCTTGTAATGAACTTCAGCCACACTGCGCATTACTCCATCAACACTCGGGAGGACACGAGCAGCCCTCCTGTAATTTGGGCCTGTTTTGCCACTTGTGTACTTTAACCTTTCATGTATGAACATGGCTTAATCCTGTGACCTCATCAGAGGTAATCCCTTGGGTGGGAAAGGGCTACTTTAGCAAACATCTATTGTTGCCTCCGCTGCTGACATGTGAGGCAAAATTACAAGTCACCTGAAATCACAACAGCAGCAATACACCAGTGTACAAGTGGAGCCTTTTACAGAGAGACCTAAGCTTTGCGTGTCCCATGCCGTGCCCACCCCGTGCTCACTGCCCTACCCGGCTTCTTGGGGGAAGGTTTCAGGTACAGCTGTAAGAAATTTTTCTCACCCTGTGCTGCTTCACAGCCATCAATGAACCCATGCAGCTGTAACCGATACATTTGCAGTGCTGTCTAAAAGCGCTTGTACCAGTTAGTTCTCCAAGTACAGTGAAATTTAAAAAGTTGAGCCAATTTTTTTTTTTTGAGACTGCTGTACAAAGTTTTATTTTAATGCATTTAACTATGTAATTTGGAACAAGTGTGTATGAGTTTATGGCAAAGCTTTCACAGATCATGTAATTTTTCTATATCTCACTTTTCCTCTTTGGAAATACTAATTCCCTTACATCCCTTTTAAATTTAAATAGCTAAAAGATCTCTACAATGTAACAGTAATAAAAGCTTTTGATGCTGGTTTCTCTGTAGATGGCTATTCCTACGAAAAGGAAGCAATGGAAAACTGGATCAGCACTAAAAGACGATCTAGTCCCATGACAAATCTTCCTCTCCCCTCTCTGATGCTTACACCAAACAGGACACTAAAAATGGCTATCAGTCGCTGGCTAGAGACCCAGCAGAAACAGAGTTAAACCAATTAGTTTTGAAGTTGCTTGTTAAAATTAATTGAAATGAAATTGTATGTGGCTCAAGGAAATAACTGTATCAGAAACAACTGGGAAGAAAAAAAACCTGTTCCTGTTCTTATCTGTGGTTGTCATTTAAATGTTTGTGAGAAAGAAAATCTTCACTGTTGGAAGCTCCCAGAAAATTACTGAAACCCTTTTTAAGTTATCCATAATTTTACTTTGGGGTATTTCTGTTTAAGAAATAAAGTATTCAGATTCACAATTTTTCAAAAAAGTTTTCTTTATATTTTTCACCACATTTATGAATTTTGAGTCTTGATTTTGCCACGTTAAGTCTCTCAGAAGAGAAGATATAGAAAAGTCTACATTTCTTTTTTCTAATTGGAAAAAACAACAACTCCAAAATGTGTCTTTCTCTGTTCCCTATTATTGAACACATGGCTGGAAAAGTTGGGAGAGCATTTCTCCTGTAACCGTCAGTGACTGCACCTCATCCCACAAGTGTATTAATAATCTTTATTTTGTATGGAAAAAATACAGTAGCTGTGCAAAAATATAACTACAGGACAAGGCTAATATAGGACTTGTACAAAATACCAAAGAAACAGTAAACAATAAATAAGCTGAAGCATAATGATGCAAACTCAAAAGGAATTTGTAAAAATGGGTACGGCTGTTTACAATGTACATAAAACACTGTATACAAACAAGAAGTGAAAAGTGACTGACTGCGTAAAGTTGAGCACTCCAACCTACCTGCACCCATTGGAATGTCACCACGGCTGTTTATTCCAGAACATTCTTGCCAATATAAAGCCTTATTTCCTCCAAAAAAGACTTGTCTTCGTCCTGTCATGCAACTGCACGTATGCTTTTCCTCAAACTTTCATCTTCACTCACTCAATCAATTTCTTGGGATTCCCATAAAAACACTTGCTAAACGTTTCATTGCTGTACCTTTTTTCCCCACAAACAAACACTAATTTTGCTTTAAGATAGCACCCAAAGGTGATTAGATAAACTATATAAAGTGCAATTATTGTTAATATGCCATAATATTGTGTTCTTCAGTGCAATAACCAATATGGTCAGAGCCTTTCAATATACATGCAAAGGTCGCTGTTTATTTTACTTGCTTTCTTGTAGTTACTAAAAATAGTTATATTTACATGTCAAAACATGGCCACTTAATAGTTTACTCATCATACACAAATTATTTATGCTTCCTAAATATACATCATGCAACCCAAATTAGAGCCCACTAGAAAAGTCAAAATATGATCTTTGATTTAAAAAAAAATGCATACATATACAGATCTGAGTATTATGAAGCAGAGGGCTTTCTTAACACTGTTTTGATAAGTAAGCACTTAAGCATTACAGAGGCACAATAGTATCTAAGTGCTGCGATGCAATGTAACCGAAAGCCAGGATTAAAGCCCTATGTGAAAGGAAAGCCTCAAGTTAGTGGTAAAACATAATGGAAAGGCGTTTGCTGCTTGAGGGCCTGGTTTGGTAGATTGATGATCCCAATTGACGCCTCCTACACAAATTTGCTATTCCAGTTACTGTCTCTGTCCTGTGATGGTAGGAACAGTTTAAAGTGGTTGTATCCCATTCGGTACTGGCCAAGGTGGCCTGCTTGTGCACCTCACAAGTGACCAGCCAGTCAGTACTTTGTGTGGAACCAACACCCTGTGATGTCAGGAGCTAAGTTTTACAACTCTGTAAAGATATAAAGTAACATTTATACATTTGATTCAATGAATGATCGTTTTGGTTTTGTAGCCATGGCATGACTTAGATGGGCATCCTTATTGCTGTGAGGCTGCTGTTTTGAGACAGTATCTGGGTACAAATGCGACGCTTGTTTAGGCGCTCTGTTGTCTTGGCAGTGGGGAGGTATTTGGCACTTTGGCTCCTCCTGTCCTTTAGCTTGCATACCATTCTGGTTGCTGTCTCCTGGGGCAGCACCAGTAGAGGAAAGTCTGGTTTGGTAGTGTTTGACTGAAAACTGCTCGAAATTTGAGGACTGAACGCTCCCAGAGGCAGCATTTGTGGATAATCCATCTGATGCTTGAGTGTGCCAAGTGCGACTGGATTGAGAATTTTGCTGCTGAAACCTTGCAGTCTTATCCATGATTCCCATAAATGGGGTATTGCGAGGTCTGTGTTCAGCAGTAGTACCCTGAACTTGAGTAACATTGTTCTCCTTGAGTCGAACATTGGGGCCTAGCCCCTTAATACCCTCTGAGAAACTGCTGGCTGAAGTTAAGCTGCTGGCTGAGCTGGCAAGAAGTGTACTATTGGATGGAGAGCTGGATGAGACGCCACTGGTTACAGGACCTGGCTGCCTTGCTTCACTGAAATTCATTTGAGTAGGGGCTGGAAACCTGTCAGCAGTTTTAGACTTATTTGTGAAAGAATGAGAAGAGAGATTCTCACTATGCTGTGACTGGGAACACGGGCTGGACATGAACTTCTCATTGTACAGTTCAGAACTAGGACCTGTGGAAACACTTCCGGATGATAACGTGCTTGTCCCATCCAAATGCTGCATTTTAGAGTGCCGGACTGGCAAGGGACTTTGGGGAAGATGCTGGAAATATGACTGTGTCTTTGTATTGCATGGACTGCTTCCCGTTTTTGCTCCAGGCTGGATGGAGCTCAGGTGCTGATTAGTTTTTACAATCTGTGCCTGCTTTGTTGGCTGCATGATCAAGCCTGGCTCTCTCACATATTTACTGCCTGACCTGCTTTGAGGGGACACAGATCTAGCTTTCTGCTGAACACCTTCTTGAAGGGTCCTGCTGTATGATGAAGCAGCTAAGGAATGCTGCAGCCTTTGTGGACAGGAAACAGATTCCTCAGGGTGGGGCAGTTCATCCTCCCTGTCTTGAAGATCTAAATTATCATTCACACCTTCTATAATGCCCTCCTCCTCATTATCAGAGTTGTTAATTTGCTGTAGTATCTGTGGAGACTGATGCTTCTGTTGCTGTGCTCTTTGGAACTGTTTGCATTCCTCTTCTACTCGAGCCAGAAGACGTTTTATCTCTTGATTGCTGGGACACAGCTGTGTAGCTTCACGTAAGTCAGCAAGAGCAGCAAGTAGCTTTCTGTTGCGGGGGGGTGGAGAGAGAGGAAAAAAACAAAACCCACTAAATGAAAACCTCAGGCAAATCTGAGTTTCAACATTGCCTGCTACTAATCCACTTCCACCACTTGCAAAGAAATATTCTGATCTGTCATGTCCTGCTGCCTGTGGTGACAAGGTAAGAACTGGATGTCCTCTATCTCAGAAAATTCTTTCCTACGGTCAAAGCACAGACCCAGCCATAAATCCTGCCCCTAGTATCGCAACAGCTTTTTCAGGAAAGGAGCAGAAGTCTGCTCGTAACACTGGGAACTGATGCTTTGTCTCAGAAGCCCTTTGCACTTATCTTCAGAGTAGGTAACTTGCTGAATTCTGCTTCGTGACCATTTACTGTTCTGCTTAGAAAAGGCACAGTGAATGAAAAAGGCACCTCTTCCTAGACTTCAACTATACCACTATAGTGTGGTATTTTTCCAGCTTAAAGAAGTGGTTCCTTCTCTCTCCCCTTGTTTTTATCTCAAACTGCTAATGATTCAGCACATCCTGTCCTGTAAAAGTAGCCAGTTATTCTTGGTAATAATGCAACACTGGAGTTTGGTGGCACGCTGCTGACAACATTCTGCTGAGTCATGTGGAACAGCATTCCCATTCACTCTTACACTTAAAATAATCCCTCTTCATATAAATTTGGTATTTTCTGGACTGCCTAATAATTACCTAAATGAGTATTCAATAGTGCTTGAGTTTGGTTGGCTTTAACTGATTCAGAGACCTAGTACAGATGGAAAGTGCAAAAGGAAAACTACCTGCAAATTCAAAATACAACTAGTGGAAAAGAGAGTTAACTGAAGTTGTTAGCAAGTTAAAAAAGGTGCAGACATGCACAGAATCAAACAGTACCTGCTGTTCCTCTTGGCTCTCGCTCTAGCGTAATATGCTTCGTAAGACTTGGGTTTCAGATCCAACGCTTTGGTAGCAAATTCTTCAGCCATACCAAAGTCCTAATAATTTAAACAAATGTACAAATGTATGTTAACAATAAAAGAAAGCTGCATGTTCTTTATTCATGGAACTGCTTAAAAAGTGCAGATAGCTTATGCAGTGTAGAAAGTCACCTTTATCAGTAAGCAAGAACAGGTATTTTCTGAAAGACAGGACAGATCTCACTTGCTATGGCTCTCACATCTAAAGGAAACTGACTCCAACGTAGCTAAAAAAAGCAATGTTAATGTAGACAAGATACAGTTATTTTTCAACCCAAAGATGTTAAAACACTAGAAGAGGCTGCATGAAGAGACTGCATGCTTAACAGGATAAATGGCCAGTGAGGCTTCAGAATGTGTTTTGAAAAAAGGCCAGTGAAAGACCTAGGAATAAAAATCAGGAAGTGGGTTGGACAACTTCAGAGCTTTGTTTGCTAAGGTACGTGAAATTTTTAGAGAACTGTACTAGACATAGTGTATGTGGTCGTTGTGGTCCATAGTGTATGTACTCCTCTTACGTGGAGTAAGAGTTCAGTAAATTGTTGGTTTACAACTACAGGCTGGAATTAACAAAGCAGGACTGAAGTGGGGCAAAGATTGCTATGGAGATGACGAAGGCAGAAGCGAGTCTAATTTTTCTCAGCCATGCACAGCACAGGGTGCTCATGATACTAAATTATATCGAGCATGACGATACAGGAGGTTGGAAGATTAACACCAAGAAAAAACACCCCAATACCATTGAAGACCAGAATACTGTGGTGAACTTGAGCTCTAGATGTAAGGTGATGCAATTCAGGATGAGCAAAATGTGGGTGTTATTAGAGGGGTGATGAGAAATGGACACATGCACTAGTTGGTCGCAAAGCCACTTTCTGCTGTTGGATGCAACTGAAAAAGCCAATCTCAGCTAGGAAGGCATCAGAGGATTAGTACTGCTGTGCAAAGCAGCGGCAGAGCTGCCTGTGTGAAGTCCTGGGCATCTGCGATTGGAAATTCTTCAAATTGCAGCAGATGCCAAGAACAGCTTGGACGACTGAGGAATTAATAAGTTACTGTTTGAAAAGAAGGAACAGTGTAAGGTATATTCAGAAAATCACAACTCACTCCTCTCATCCAGGTTCTCACCAGCCACCCAACGCACTGGTGAGGGTACAAAGAAACCACCAGCACATACAATACAGCCGCAGTAGCAGGTTATGCTGTGTGATAACAAAGGGTAGTGGTGTGGTGGCATTTTCCATTTAGTCTTTTACAAGTACCAAAACCATCCAGCAGTTCACCACTCCAAAATAACTGGATTACATGAGAACAGCTGTAAGAGATCCCCCACGGCAACATGCCCTCATGTGATGAGCTATCCCCATTTGCTGACACAACAGAGCCCAAAAATCCGGATACTAAAATACAAAAAAATAGATGTTCAGGTAAAGCTCAGTAATGGAGTAAAACAGAAATCTGAGACTGCCACTGCCAGAGAAACAACAGATTAACAGCAAGAGCTTACATTGGTTTTTCGGCGACATCGTGATAAATTTAAGTATAATGAAACTCTCAGCTCATTGAATGCTTTCATTTCTTCTCCAAATCCTTCCCTTGGAAACTTCCTCAAGGCATACTGATAGCGCTGCGCTGCTTCCTTCATCTTACCTTTCTACAAATTTAGGGAACAAGAGGCTTTTCACAAACTCAGTATTGCAATACTGTTGCTAAAACAAAAAAAAGCACATTTATATTTGACATCTACCAACAGGTGCTCTTCTTTTCTGTTAGAAAACAGTCACATTTAAAAAAAATAATAAAAATCATCATATACAATATGAAACACACACAACCACAGTGAGAGAACTTGCATATTAACAAGAGTTTGTGTTTGTTTCTAAACTCATACCTTTAATAGTATTTTATCAGGATAATATTTGCATTAAAACGTACTACTTGTACCAGAAAAAAATCATGTATGTATAATTAATTATTTTTTTAAACAGAGCAAACATCTCATGATGTAGGTGATTAAAACTCTAAGGCCTATAAGCTTCTAGTAGAGCACATCCTTAATCAGGACTGGTGTACCCTTCATCAGCTGGTGATACTGCAGAACAAGCTCTGGCAACGGAAGGGGCTGGATAGGAGACGGAGAGAGTCCGTACACCACTGAAACACACAGTCCAGCTACTCCCAGCTACTGTCCATAAGTAGTGACAGGACAAGGGGGAACGGCTGCAAGTTGCGCCAGGGGAGGTTCAGGTTGGAGATGAGGAGAAATTTCTTCTGGGAAAGGGTGGTCAGGCATTGGAACGGGTTGCCCAGGGAGGTGGGGGAGTCACTGTCCCTGGGAGTGTTTAAGGAAAGGCTGGATGTGGTACTTGGGGACATGGTTTAGTGGGGAATAGGTGGTGGGGGGATGGTTGGACTAGATGATCCTTGAGGTCACTTCCAACCTTAATGATTCTATTCTATTCTATTCTATCCCATCCCATCCTATCCTACTGCCAGATCCTGTCCCGTCTCTGCCACGGCGAGCTGGGTGACAGAGTGTATGAATCTAACGTACTCAAAGGTCACTTTCCTACTGCTTAACAGAGGCTGAGTAAGCGAGCTAACCTGTCACTCAGGACGATCCAAATGATCCACCCTTGCGCTGGAAATACTCAAACTCTCCAAGAGACACTTGGAGAACATCCCCATAATAAAGTGACAATTTGAGACAGTTTTGCTAAAAACACTGAAATCCTCCTAGTATGGTCAGAAAAGCAAATCTTTTAGTTGACAGATGAAGAAACTTTCTCTTTACAGATATTGTACAAGTTCATGAGTTTCCGTACTCTGAGTGGTTTTTATTATTTAATTCATCTTAACACTCAAGAATGGTCAAAATTTACAGGTGAAACTGGCAAGGAAAATATTTATCTTATTTTATTCAGCTGAAAAGTAGTTACTGCATACAGGAAGCACACTCAAGTACATCACACTGCAAAACAGCTATCCATTTAAAACACTGGCAAATAAATAAAGTATATTTGAAAAAGTTTAACAAGCTGAGTGACGTACCATAGCTTTAGCAAGTCCATTCAAATCACTATAATAAAAATTAAGGACTCTAAAATAGATACCAGCACGGAATTCAACCTCCTGTAACAAATTGTAAAGCATATTAGTACCACGTCCTGCCGTGTTACTCTGTGGTCTCAAGAGTCCAGGCAACTTAAGGAGAATCTGAAGAAAATTAATTCGTGCTGGCGAGACAGTGGCACCTTGTCCCTGAGCAACCAGGGAGTCGCCTTCAACCCACCACTAGAGAAGTGTGACATGGGAGAGGCTTCCCAGGGATGACAGAACTGCCTCTGTAGCATAACATCTGTTACCCTTTAGGTTGAAAGCTGTCCCATGCTTGAAGGTATCTGCCTGAACATAAAGCTCTAAACCCATTTCGGGATCAAGAAATGATAAATTATCCAGATGTACTCATAAGACTCCTACACAGAATTGGGAAGATCTAAGCAGGTCCACCCTGATTCATGACAGCAACATCTCAAGGGTTTCTCTTCCGTACTGTGCAAAGCCATTTGATACAGAACAAAAGATCAGAGATAAGGTGGCAGATATTTGAGGGCCCTTATAAAAAACACCCTTCTACAAATTACAAGTCTTATAGCTAGAACAGACTTTGAATGATTTTTATACAAGCCATTGAGCACTAGTAAAATAATGCAGGTGTATCACACAGTTTACAAGAAGAATGCCAGTCTCCTGAGCAATATATCACCACTAGTAAAAAGAATGCATCGAAAGAGCTGTCACTTTCCTCATTATCTATGTAAATAGCACACAACAGAACACTACCCAGAAGAAAAGGATATGCCTAAATGTCACTTAATTCAACAAGGCACTTTCAAATGAGCACCTTTGCTTTTAAGAAGCAACCGTCTGCTACAAATGTTCACAGAGGGACTTGCTCAACAGAAAGAATATGTACTTATCCATCTTTAAACTTCTAGTTATTTTACATAGGGGTTTTCAATGATTCTTTCCCAGGGTTCTCAAGACTTTTTGGTCTCATTCCCAACACGAAAGGGTGTGCAAGTACGCATCTTGTTTGAACAGAAAAGGAGGTAAAAAGAACTTTAATCTACCTTCTGACAGAAGTCCAATTATCATGTTCTGCTATGAGAAAAAATAAAAATCCACCTACTTTGTACAGTACATTTCCTTCTTCCATCAGTTTCTGTAGTAGAATAAGGAGAATATCAGGTTTTGAGGTGGCCATTGCCCATGCTGCATTTCCTGCAAGTTAGATTTTAAAGATCTATGACAAAACGGAAGCAAATGTGCTTCTGATTTCTACTCACAACAGAAAGCCTAATGCTACTTCTGTAGATCGTCCACCTGCGTGCAACTATTATTATTTGTTATTATTAGTACTACTTTTCTTATGAGTGCACATATATTTAAAATACTTATATATCCATACCTGCTCCCTGCCACCCCAAACAGATAGCAACCAGATATTAAATGGTTCGATTCATTTCACCCCTGGCCTAAAGCCAGTACAGAACAGTATGAGAGCCATGGTAAAGTTCAGGCCTGAGTGAAGACCTGTATTTGATCATACCTACTACCAAATAGTAATAAACTATGATTTAAAGTGCTACAGATTCAGTAATAACCACATATACATCTGCACCGTCTCCTTGCCTAGTGATAATACATGACTTGGACATAAAAACTTCTAAATCTAAATCGTTAATAGTGTCGGAACTAAGTATCACTAATAGCACTTCACCATTTTCTTATTTAAGTATATCATGATAGAGTGACCACGTAAAGACTGACTCCTCCAGACCTCCTCATCAACATACATCAAAGAAAGGAACAGAATAACTTGTATTTCCTCACTTCTAAAGCGAATCTTGAGTGTCTGCCTTTAAAGGAAAAGGACTGATTTCTCTTGAGTGAGCATCTGCAAACCATACAACCTGCAAAAATCTAGTGTGCATTTATTTAATCTACTTTAGAGAAATGACAGTAATTCTAGCAGAGCAGATATTCAGCTGTTTCTCTTGAGCATAGGGTAGCTTTACTAACCTAGTTTAGCTCCTTTTCTCAGTAGCATAACGACTACTGCTGTATTACGACATCCGATAGCTCTGTCCAGTGGCCGCATCCCACTGTGATCAACGTGCTCAATCGTTGCTCCTTTCTCTACCAAATACTGTACCTGTCAAAAGAAGCAAGTCAGGCCTTGTAACCTTATTTTTGGTAGGAGAGTGAAATATTTAAGATACCACCTAATCTTCCTCAAAGTGTAGCGAGTATACACACCAGAGCATGCTGAAGCCATTTTAAACCCATGGAATCGAGTCTACGACAACTGTGTTGGGAATACGATCAACCTGCACCAAAAGCTGCAGTTAAGGAATTAAAAAAAAAAAAAAAAGCCAAACCCACCCCCAAATTCCTGGAAGTACCTGTGTCAGACAAGCACTAAGACCAACACATTATGCTTGCTCCCTCCTTTGTTTATATTCTGCGTGCCAGTATGCAGGCACAGCAACTCAAGCGTACGGGCACCAAGCTCAGACGGAAACAGAGCAGCAGCGCGGGCCCTGTGGTTTCAGCTTCAAGCACCCTGTAACACTACAATGACACGCCTGAAGGGCAGTACCAGAATACGCTCCTGGTATAGGACACGACACTATACAAATATAATAAACAGAAAATACACAGGCTACTATCGTGTAATGCGAGATATTTAAAACATTCTCGTTAACAGTGTAAATAGAAGTTATGATGCTGAGGTACCACTTCTTGTTCCACACAAAGAAAAACCCATTCGTAATTTTATTAATTTCTTAACCATTTATTCCAGCAGTCTAACGCTAGAGTTTGACATAAATGCAGCAAATTAAAACACAGCAAGGGCAAATAAGAAAGTTTAAGAAAGCAAAATAAGCATGCCAGACACTATTGGCTTCCACCAAGCACCCAGAGCAATGGAATATTCCAGTAATTGTCCATCAGCAATACTAATTAAAAACACAATATACAGGAAATGACAGCGACAGCAGGTTTGGTGTAAGCAATAGTTCTTTCACATAACCATTGCTTGCCCAAACGAGACTGGCAGTAATGTAGTATGGAAAGAGCTGTTCACACTCTTCCCGCTGACAGGACCCTGAGACCCAAAGCTGCTGGCCTCCTCAGTGATGTCTTTATTAGTATTACTCCACCTTTGTCTGTTGCCCTAAGAAAATCTAAATCACAGACTTAAAAAACTTACTGCATACTTTTGCCCTCAGTTACAGGCATGTAGTTCAGAAGCTCATTTTTCAGTTCAGAAAAACTTCCCCTAAAATGCCTTAAATTCTTGCATTGTAAAATTTATTACAAAGGAAGAAGGTTGTATGTCAGAAAGGTACAGGATTGAAAAAGGAACTTCAGTTCCTGTCCTATTTCTGAACGGAGCTGTGGCACAAACCCAGGAAAGCTGAATTTACACCTCTGGCCTTGTATTTCTGGATAGCAGCACTGAGACGTGTTCAGTGCCACCTTCACAACATGAAAAGCATAAGGATTTCTAACAGTTCTCTCCCTGTCAGACAAAGCATGTCAGATACCTATCAAAGATAAGTAACGCTGCCTTATGATGGAGAAGCAAAATCTTCCTGCATTTCATCTATTCTGGCAATATTATTATTCTTCCTACATCTCTCATTTGGGGTCTCTGTTCCACTAAAGCACCCAACTGACCGGCACCCTGTCAGGTTACCTCGCTAGGCTTGCAGAGGCTGTAAAAAAGGTATTTTCCTTTCACATACCACAGGTTCCTTTTTTTTTTTTTTTAATTCCACTTCATCCAACACAGAAATTGTAAATATTACTTTTAGTTGAGATGTAAAACACTCAGATGAAGCACAACAGCATGCTGTAAAACGTAACGGCGTAATGCTGGACTTCTATCACAACTACCTCAGTACTAAAAGCTTATCTAGAAAACACTTCTCTGAGTAAATACCTGCACTGCAGTCAAGATGCTAGCAGTGTAAGCATCTTGGCTACTTCCTCAAACTTCCTTTTTCTTTTGGTTGGCAATATTTTTTCTAAGCTTTATTTTGTATTATGAAAACTCACGTACAGTTTTTCACTGTTCTACTTACAATATCAGCATCTCCATAAAACGCTGCCAGGTCTAGGGGTGTTCGTCCGTTTTTGTCTGTCTGATCAGTTGTTGCACCTTTCTCAACTAAATACTGAACCACTTCCCTGTGGCCTTTCAGACATGCCCAGCTCAAAGCTGTCAGTCCTTCTTTGTCCAGTGATGAAATACCTGCACCTGTGAAATTAAAATTAAGTTTGTTATGAAGATGTCCTGTTTAATAAACAGTTACCTAACGCACACAGACGCAGCTTCTGCTACTGCTGAGTGGCCTTGAACCGCTATTTGTTTTCTACCTTCAGAAAGGAGAAATTCCACAGTGCTCAAATGTCCTTCACAAGATGCCACCATAAGTGGAGTTCGGCCTTGCTTGTCGCTTAAATTCACATCTGACCCACGCTCCACTAGAAGTTTAGCAATCTGAAGTAGAAAGAGCAATTTAAAAATAAATTGGCAGATTTAAATTTTAGCCATAATAGCATGAACCTTTACAGAAGAGGACTAAGGTGTTATTCATAGCAATCACTGAGAAATCCTGCGCAACTCAAGACTTAACTGTTTGCAGTTCAGGGCCTTCTCCTGACAGGAGTGGCTAGCATGAGGAAGGCTCCTGACTCTAAGGTCCTCTCTCTATTAATACAGAAGCAGGATAAAGGATCTGAAATTGCCTCTGTTCGTGGTCTAGGAAATAAAATATTTTAACTCCTATGTATTATTTTTTAGGTATATTGTAACCAAGGTTCTCATGCAGCCAAAGTACTTTCGAATCCTTTGTATCACTTTAAATAACTTAAAAGGCGAGCTTCTGAATACGGCCCTTTCTTGTTGATGCAAATGCGTATTAGAAGATTTATGCTAATTTATTACAGGACTAGGGAGGGGAGGAATCAAGGACCACTCCCCAAAGGAATCCGTGTAACGCGTGAAGCTGTGCCAGACCTGCCAGTGCCCCTGCCGGACTGCGCAGAGAAGTGGAGGAATCCCCCTCCTATTAGCTCTCGTCACAACTGCTCCATGTTCAAGAAGTAATTTGCAGACTTCCAGTTTTCCTCTTCCTGCAGCAGCTGTCAGGGCTAAAGAGAGCATTTTCATCAACGTCATCTCTTAGCTATTTTATCACATCTTTTGACAGGCACACATTATGCGAGTGTTACTGAATCCCCAATTTTTTCAACTCAGCTGCTCCAGAAGATTTTCCTAACTATTTTCAGACTCAAATGAATTAGTCAGAATCATGTGAAGTCAGTACGCCACAGACATTCTCTGGTAAATAAAAAGACTATTCTCAAAGGTAACAACTGTATCATGCGCATAGCTTGTAGGTTAAAAGGAATCTTAATGAAAATTTTGGATAAACCTACCAGCCTGAGGCAGTTCTATTTCCCTTTTGATTAATCATTTTCTCGTAAGAATAAAGCTTCATCTCTTTCCATGAGGCCCTTCCCAAAGGTGAAGGTGGTAACAGCTCTGGGATGCAACAACGGGACTGTAACTGGGGTTTCTGGAAGTACTGTATACTTGATCCCTAGCAGTGGTGTATTACCAAAACATCAGATATTTAGATCTCTGCAGGAAGTCTGTATATATGGCTTCTGAGAAAGCAGCTAATTTCCACACATTCGGCACTAATATTTTGTGACTCTACTCAGCACCGTAACGCTGAGGTGTTGCTGTAAGGAAATACATTCGAACAGCTTGCCACCTTCTCCTGCAGCTTATTATACTCCTTGCATTCCACTGTGATGCTCATTGAAGCTTTGAAAATAAAATATTCTCCCCATCATGATTTTTTTCCCCTCTTCCATTTCACTTGCATCAACTTACTGTATGTTTTAAATGGAGCTTGAAATGAAAACGGTTTTTGTGGCTGTTTGTGTTGAAGTGTTGTCAGTAATGTTAACACTCTTTAGAAACTGGGTTCATGTGCTAACTTCTGCAAGAATCAGCAAAGGACTTGCCCCTCCATTTTCCAAATCCTAATACTGTGTATTTTCCAATAAGAAGCAGGTCAAATTGTGAATTTCTTATTAATCATTTTTTAGCATTTTCAAACATGATAAAGTAGAATTTTTAAAAATTCCAATGGATGCTGACAGTAAATGAAATGACAAACACCGTAGGAAAGTAGTAAATTAATGATTTTTTTTAACAACAATATCTAACCCGTTCACACTTCACTCACTGATTCTTCACTATGTTACAACTGCATCAACTGTTTAGATCTGAACAACTGTTAACTTATAGATATGAACATTAAAGGCAAAACAAACTATCTTGTTCAAAAACGTCATATTTTTTATTCTGTCAGTACCAGCATTTCAGCTCATGGTGTAATTAACATTACAGCAACAATATAACTCCCTATACCTTACCCAGGTATGCGAAAACTAAACAATTCCTCCAGTCAGCTTAAACAACGTAAGGACTAAACCTGCTCAGTAATTCCTGTGGAGTAGGATAGTTGGATCACCTCTGATCTGCCTAATGGTACTCTGCAAAAGTTGAGAACAGCCAAAACGATGCTATTTTTATGACTTATACTACAGGATAAGTAATGCTCCAAAGCAGCTAATCCGTATAGAACATGAGGCTGGAAAAACATCTCGGGGATGTTTTTAACCTAAGATTGTCTTTTCCAACTAAGGCATAGTAATGTGGATTGAAAAGAATAAACTAGAAATTTAGAAAACATGCTTTAAAGTCTCCCACTTTAAAGTCTCCTCTCATTTCATGTGTTACGCAACTTTCTCATCTGTTCCACTTTAACTTGCTACGTACCTTGCCTTGAACCTGTACTTCACGCGAACACGGCCTTCAGCGCTGTTAGTGTGTTAAAGCACTGGGAACGCCATGATGACCCCTAGCTGTCATTCCCTCTAAAAGCCCGACACCATAAAATGCTGCGAAAAAAGCCTCCACAATCAGCAGAACCAGCTTAGGATTCAAGCAGGTAACAGCACTACAAATGCATGAACAGAAACAAGCTGTTCCTGAACACGGTATGGTATGGAAAGGAATGATCTTTAAGGTTACTCTCTGCTGTTTCAAGGTGCGATGGATTTTCCCTTTTTAAAGCAGGCACTCACAAAGCACACTGCTCCTCAATCCAACTGCCTCATACTTCTGAGCTTTATCACTACCCAGTTCCGTATCTTGATCCCATTTACAAATTAGACAGCAAAGCACCGTGTGGTACAATGCAAACGTAAGTTTACCTGCACATGCAAAACTGTTGATTCCAGCAGCATACACATTAGCATCCTTTCCACATCGTTTTTTTTACATGCAGTAACTGAAGGGTAGTATTTCATGCGATGATAAACCTGTGGCTATCCTAACTCACTAGATGTTTTTCTTGTCCCAAACTTACTACTCTGTACCTCAGAGGGCACTAAAGTGCCACAGGGAACTGCTCGTAGAGACCTTCACCTCCACCACAAGTTAGGACCGCATAAGGAAGCGCTTACTTAATCAGTAAAGATTCCCAACACTTTAAGCAAGAATTTCAATACAAAACAGTGACAAGAAATTAGTAAAGGAAAATTAATGTAGAAACAGATGTAGGTTTTTTGGAATTCACTGGATTTGCAACAAGAGTTCTGTATATGCAGAGGAATACAGCACATTTGTTACTCTGGTATGTGAGGAGGCTACACAACCATTAAAGTGACTTTTCCCACCTGCTTGTGCAATGCCAACTGCTTAAATGAAACGGAGATGCTACTCATATGGTAAAAGAAGAAGACGTTCAGCTGCAGACTGCACAGTTTACAATCTGTCTTTGAAAAAAACCTGGCACTTCCCATACACACAAAGGCAAGCGTTTTCACCCACTGCCTGATTAGAACAAATGAGGCAACTGTTTGGCATTTCCTGCAAACAAATGAGATTTTAAAAAAGTTCTCAAACAGATAATCCTATGAAATTCCACACTGAAGCTTGAAGCACTGTATTTCCAGACAGTTTTCAATTTAAGTCAGTAATTTAGTCATTTTTATGTAACTCTTCAATACTTGAGTAGATTTAGTAACTTGAAAACTCTATACATATAAACTGCATTTTATTATTAAAAGTCATGGGAAAATACCGGGTTTATCACAGAAAATTAAATTTAAAAATCAAAATTAAAACCTCTTACTTCTTAAATGAGCAACTCTAATTAAGGAAAATATAAGGAAGAAAATACCTGTTTCTCCCCACAAGGCATCAGTGTCATTGATGTCTATTTCATGGTCCTTTTCAATTGTCAAGATGTAACAAACCACCTGTCAAACACAGTTACAGAGATGTAGAGAGCCATAAAACACATCAGTTGTCACTTCCGAGACATAGCAAAGGGTAAAAGATTTAAAACAAGTGAGAGTGTTTCTCCCTTAACGCATATGAATCAAAGAAAGTTAATCTTGTTCACGTCCCACCGAAGCAAGTTCAGTATGATTTTTAGTATGACTTGAAGATGGCTGAATGTTATTGAAAGCAGTTTAGAAAAAAGCCCAGTGTCCTCCTGTTAATTGATTCAGGGTGCTTGGGGTATTTCTTATGTTTACTTTTAGCGTTTCTTTTACTGAGTAATGCTGTGATGCAGCCAAACACTTCTTTCATACAACCACAAATTTCTGTCTCAAGTCACATGAAGCTGAAGTAAATAAGCTGAAGCCTGTAACTTTACATGTGCATCAGGTTAAAACGTTAAGCTTGTGGAGTATGTGCAATATACAGTTATACTATGGGGAAAAAAAAAAATCTACCTAAAGTAGAAACATACTAGGGTGGATCACTGACACAGAATCATCATTACCACTAGAGATTTAGGACAACTTTTAAGAACAGAGAAAAAAAGTAGACAGAAAACTACACATGAACAAATCCTGAAGCAAACAGTATTATTGGATAATGAACTACTTCATTTAAAACAACTGCTAAGAATGTATACTACTTTAAATATCAGAAGTTTCAATAGTTCTGCTTTCCAAACCTCTCTTAAAAATAGCTGCAAGCACTCTTGTACGATTCTGATAAATTCAAACAGTATTGGAAATACTTGAACTGTCAACCTACCTGACAGTGTCCCATACTGGAAGCTGCTGTTAGAGCCTGTTGCAGTGCCTGGTGCTTTGTCAGTGAATTTTGTTCTTGGGAAGGAGTTATCCAAACAACATTGAGCAAATATTCAAGGATATCACAATGCCCTCTCAATGCGCTATGGACCAAAGCACACTGGCCTTTCTTGTCTACATAGTCAGCCTGCATTGAGGGGGGGAAAAGTCCAAAGTTAAAAAGTCCAGTGACAGGCCATGGAGTAGAGAAGCTCCTGAGCATGGCAAGAGAACAAGTGTCACTCCTATCTTCAAGAAGGGCAAGAAGGAAGATCTGGGGAATTACTGGCCAAATAGCCTTGCCTCAGGTGCTGGGAAGGTGATGGAAAAACTCATCCTGGAAATCATTTCCAAACTCATGAAGGACAAGAATGTGATCAGGAGTAGTCAGCATAGGCTTACCAAGGGGAAATCATGCTTTACCAATCTGACAGCCTTCCACAACAAGGTGACTGGCTTGATGGGTGAGGGCAGAGCTGGGAATGTTGACCACCTCAACTTTAGTAAGGCTTCTGAAACTGTCTCCTGTAACATTGTCATGGACAAGTCGATGAAGTACAGGTTACCTAAGTTCACAGTGAGGTGGACCCAAAGCTGGCTGAAGGGATGGGCCAGAGGCTTGTGATCAGTGGCACATGGAAAATACTTCATGGAAGTCTGTGTAGATATTCTGGCCTCCCCTGCCACTCCAACCCACGTCTGCATGTATTAATTATATACTTGTGTAATCAACAACAGTTTTCTTGGGCCTTTGTATGATTTTTTTTGGCTGCAAACATTGCTGGGTTTGTGCACAAGCTTACCTTTGCACCTTTTTTGCACAGCAGTGAAACTATGCTCATGTGACCTGCAGCAGCTGCGTAACTAAGTGCTGTCATCCCATTTTCTGAAGTTCCATCAATAGCAGCTCCAAATTCTAGTAAAAGAGTGACCACTTCTTCATGTCCAAGGTGTGACTGAACACACAGCACTGGAGCGTTATTTAGTACTTCAGTCCTATAATTCACATTTGCTCCTGCCAAGATCAGCAGCCGACTCACCTAAAGTTTAATTTAAACAAAACAATTTTTTTCCCTCAAATTTGTCTGAATTTATTAAGACTTTGACATCTTGATTTAGGTACTCATACGTTGCTCCCTAATTTTGATGCAGATTTTATTGGCAGGCATTGATTTTATCACATATACAGCAATATGAAAGTTTTTAAAATAATCTGTTAGCAAATAGATTATTGTATTTCTGAACTATGTACTCACCTCTCCCCTGAAACTCACCACTCTCTCACCACAATTTCATCTGTATGACTTGCTACTACTCTGCAGATTTATGTAACCGACTCCGTTAATAGAGAACTAGAATGCATAAAAAGCAATCTCAAAAAACGCTTACCAGAGCATGGGTGTGTGCATGTACACACAGATTTCCTATCAGAAGGCTTAGCGGTTGGCTAAAATTACCACTTGTCAACTTGGATTTCCCTATCCATAATTCAGAGACACAAACAATAGTGCAAAATTCTGTCATTTTACATCATTTCACTCTCACAGTATTTCCCCTTTTACAGTTCCCTTGGTACTTCCCCATAGGAGAAACTACGCCTGAAGTCTGCGCAGCAAATCAGGTGGGACATCTGCCCCCCTGGAAATGCATTCGCATGCTTATCTACGCTACAGGGCATGGCTACAACACAATCAGGGTGAAACCCTTCTTTCCATCAGAACTATCAAGGAAAACTGAATTGGACTTTAACAGCAGCTTTAGACAGTACATGAAGACTTGCTTATAAAGGAGTTCAGTTACAGATGCATAGTGGTGGCTTTTTTTCTTCTACAGGGTTACATTAATTTCAACACTCATCAGAGTTACAGCAACACTAGGAAATGAAACACAGGTTGTACATGAATGCTTATTGTCTTACCTTCACATTGGGTGTATAGATGTTTCTCAGAGAAGCAAGGGCTGCAGACAGCCCATCAGTACTATAACCAATCCACAAGGCTTGAAGATGACTGGAAGAAATTCCAGTCCTTTTACTGAGACCCTAAGAGAAATGATAGAACAAGAAATCTCTCTATAGGAGTAGAAATACTATTTATATCTACATCTCATCAGTATAAAGAGAAGTAACAATTTTGTTAGCATTACCAAACATTTTGCATAACTTTCTAACAAATTATTATAGCAAGTCAGAGGAGAATCTCTAGGATGCACTGATATAAATAAATCATAAAACCTGTTAAGCTTCAAGCTTTACCTTAAAAATGTGAGCTTTAAGTATATGATGACCAAGTTCCATAGTTTGTTGGCGGTTTAACTTTCCTTCTTGACGAGAAAACATGAAAGCCAGTAGAGCATGTCCACTCCTAGTCAAAAGGATGAAGAGAGAACTGCTTTCGTAACTACTTTCAGCAAACATCCTAACAGATCTGTATGGCTTTCTTTGTGAGACTACTGAAACATACCATTATGTCTAAACAAAATTCTTTCTACAATGAAATAATGCAAAGAGGAAAAAAGGGAGATTTCAAAGTTGAAACACACTCCTAATATTTAGAATCATAGAATAGAACCACAGAATCACTAAGGTTGGAAAGGACCTCTGAGATCATCAAGTCCAACCGTCAACCTAACACCACCATGTCTACTAGACCATGTCCTGGAGCGCCGCATCTATGCGTTTTTTGAAGATCTCCAGGGACGACTATTCAACCACCCCTTTGGGGAGCCTGTTCCAATGCCTCACTACTCTTTCCGTGAAGAAGTTCTTCCTAATACCCAATCTGAACCTGCCCTGACGCAACTTGAGGCCATTTCTCTACTGCCACCTCACAAGAGGCTCATGTCAAAACCAATGCAGCCTTGGACACTGATCTGCATACCGCTCCCCTTCTGTCTTGTTTCATCTCACTCAGAAACTACACGTACCTGTACAGGTACAGGATAAAACCCAAACATTTTATAAGTAGAGTATCTGAATCCTTTTGAAATTTGAGATAAAATTTCTATTCAGTAATTCTACATCTACATCAGTTGGTGGTCAGTGTTCTAGGCAACAGTGGAAATGTCATAACCCTGAGAAAACAGGGTTAGCATATACTATACATTAATCTGACTACATGCCGAACTGGGCAATTAACTGTATGCTAATTAGACTATTCATCTCGGGGATGAAGTTGCAGGGGGCTTCTCACACCATCTTCAGAAATTTCTGAACCGAACTTTTCAGAAACGGAAGCTTTAAGTAAGACTAAGCACTCCGCCTTCTGTCAGCGCGTGCGCTGCGCATCAGGCATTCAACGGCCCCGGGGGCAGCTAGCAACCTTGAAAAACGGAGGGGTCAAACAGTCTGCAACCCTGGTAGTTTCACCTCATGAACTGCTTTTGTTAAATCCACTCAAAAGCACAGCAAAGTCTTGGGTCGGTGATAATTTTAATGTCAGCATCATTTATTCTTTTGTAAAAATGAAAAAAACTAAACCCCAGAAGAATATGAAAAAAATGGAAGATGCAGACTGCGAGAATGTGCACGTACAGTAAGAGCTTCTTGTCTCAAATTTAACTAATCCGTGCTAAGTCAAAGAAGGTGAGATGGAACAAACCGAAACAAAGCCAAGAGGATATAATTATAGAACAAAATGTCTTATGTTTAAAAGAGCCCAAAGAGACCTGTTCTTTCTATTCCTGCATTCTAAATAGACAAGGTGCTGCTGCACATAACTCTCAACAATTTTGATATATTAATTACAACATAGTACACTCATTTCTCTATGAAGGTAGCAAAGTCAAATGCAAATTTGCAAATTCTACAACGTCAATTATACATTGTAACCTTTGATAATTCTAGCCAAGTCTACCTCTAAACAAAAAAGTTTTAATTTTAGAAAAAATTAGGCATGCTTGTGTTTTAACATTACTCTTTGACCTCATCAATTGTTGCAACCAATTACATAAAACATAATTCCCGTTACTTGAAAATTATTTACTGCAGCTTTTATTTACCTTGGCTCACATAAGAAGTCGGTATTTTCACCATCTGCTCTCCAAACAAGCCATTCCCTGAAGGACGGATGGCAGAACATACGTGTTTTGTCACGTCTTTTTATCAGAAAACATGAAAGGGCTTCCATCCTTTGGCTGAAGTCTTCCCATTGTTGTTCACCATTTATTTGGCCAGCATTAATAGCTTGGAAAATTTGGTCATCTGTCATGGGATGTAGGGATGCCAGTGCCACATTTAATATCGGCAGGGCTCGCTCAAAAGCAGAGTTTGTCATGAACTTCATATTGCACTGCAGTAAGTACAGTTCTGATAGAGACACTGGAACAACCTTGTAGCTTGCACTTTTGATTACTAAGTGACCTTTTTGGAAAAGATCCAGGGTGAGTTTCAAATAGAGATAAGATCCCAGGCTTCTCATGATCAGGTGGTTACTCACTTTCCCAATAATAGCTGTGTCAGCTTTTCCATTTAAAGATATGTTGTTCATAATTTCCTGGCTGTTATTAATTCTGTACTGAATATAAGCGTTCAAGTCATCATGAATTTCTTTGTTGTCTGGAAAATTGTCCAGGGATATTGCAATAAAAGGCAGTGAACTTACTACATCCTATGAGGGAGAGAGAGGGGGGAAAAAAAGACAGAAAAAAAAAAAATCAATCCACCACGCAGGCATTACTGTATTCCAGCACTGAAAACTCAACAATGCATCTTTGCTATATTTCTCTTCTGTAACGAGTACCAGACAAATTAAAAAGGTGTTCAGTATCTCTATGATGGCTTTACAAATATTGTCCCCTGATAAGAGGCAGAACAGTATTTGTATATTTCATCATTTTTCCCAGGAACATCTCAAATATTTTACTGGCCAAACTCAGCAAGGCAATTAAAGAGGATGAGCTATAGAAATGATCACTTCAAAATTAAGGGAACAGAAAACAGTGACCAGGATTGGACCTTAAGACAGGCCAGGGGAAGGGGGGGGAGGTAGAAGGAATGATCTGTTAAGAAGGAATGACTTAAGAGATATCACAAGTGACAAGAACGAACAGAAGTGCCTCATTCTTACACCTTCCAGCAGCAATGTACAAGAAAGGTACCACGCACACAGATGCAGCGCCATTCAGTTTAAGGCAGTCCCAAGTACGGCACAGTCAGACACTCCAGCAGCTCCGCCCAAACATGCTTTTACATTTAGTAACACAGAACACACCTACGCTTAATGCAGATAATGATCTAAAAGACCTAAAACTTCTTACAGAGAGCAATATGTCAGAAGAGTTTAACAAACTTCTCAACACTTTCACAGCACAAAAAGGAACTCTTTATTCCACTTTAGTTACATGGATTTCAAAAAGCTGCAATTTCAGGCTTGTGGGACATTCTGATCACAGACACACACTTCTCCAGAGAGGAAACAGTCCCTACTACAGAAATTCATTGTTAAAAATAAAAATTTATTTGAGAACTAAACTCCTCAGCCAGTTAAATGCTTACAGTCCTAGTGGCAAGAAGAGAAAAGAAATAGGAAATAAACTCTCAGGGGCTGTACTGAAGCAAACCTGCACCTTAACACTGTCAAAACAGACCTTTAAGGGTCATCTATTCCAACCACATCACACATCCAACTTCACAGAATCACCGAATCCCAGCCTGGTTTGGGTGGGAAGGGAGCTCCCAGCCCACCCAGCGCCACCCCCTGCCATGGGCAGGGACACCCCCACCAGCCCAGGCTGCCCAAAGCCCCATCCAACCTGGCCTTGGGCACTGCCAGGGAGCCAGGGGCAGCCACAGCTTCTCGGGGCACCCTGTGCCAGGGCCTCAGCACCCTCCCAGGGAAGAACTTCTTCCCCGGAACTCATCTCAGTCTCTCCTCCTTCACTTTAAACTTCACATCAGCACTGCCTTGCACCTTGTCAGCTTGGTGCACAGAGCGACTCTGGAGCCATCTGCCTACTTCTGTCCAGATACACTCTCAATTGCATTAGGAAACAGCTATTACAGAGCTGGACTTCGGTCCTCCTTCAAGTTTTCCTCTTTGAGAACGAAGATTGCCTTGTCAAGCACCAGTACAGGACTGGTAGAGCTCTATCTCGAGCACTGTCAAAATATAAGGGGTCCTATCTCAGAGATACAGTAAAAAACTAAAACCGAGATGCCTTCTTTTTTAAACTTAAGTGAACTGAAGGCGACTGTCCTAAACCAGCCTGACTAGTGCTGGAAACAAAACCAGAACTTTGTTCAGAAAATTGCTGTCCAGCACAGGAAAACGGGAATTCTGTGTGGCATCACTTAAACACTCTGAGGATTTCTGCAAGTATCTCTTAGCTGCTTAATTCTGACAAAACGCTTTAACCAGAAGTTTTGAGGCCGGGTTTTTTTCGGAGCAGCAAAGAGATGAAGAGATGCAGAGACGTTAATGGCAATAAGGTCACAAATCAATTTTATCAACACAGATGGTGGAATTGTGGCTTATCCACTCCTAAAAAGTGAAGATCCAGAGCTGAATGGTAGCAGAAATACACTCCAACAAGTAAACATTGAAGGAAAAATCACTACGGGCTTCTACTGACTCTTTCTTTTTTTTTTAAAACTTTCAATCATTCATTTGCCCATTTCACTCTTGAAGGCCAAAGAAAGATACTCTGATTTCACCGCTTCTTGTATTATTTATTCTACTATCATACTCAAGAAAGTGATTCAAAACAAAAAAGGCCTCCAATATTGTACTCGTGCACTGTAAATAAACATGCAACCACAGAGGAAGCAAGGAAAAAAGTCCAAGAGACTTTACTTTGAATTCCTCTAAACACAGTATTTTTTATAATAATGCAGCTGCACCAAAGATCACTTAAGTCTTTGAGGGTAAGAAAAAAAAAAAGTTAAAAGGTGTTTTTACCTGGAAGTTAGTTCTTACAGTCACAATGAGCTTCAGCCAGGGAGGAAACTTACAGATTATGTTCGTGATAAATGAAGAAAGTGTGTCACCATAGTCAGGTTTATGAAATTCAGCATCATTTAGACCATCTACCAAAATTATGTAGTCTTCCTCAGGAATTTTCTGCTCTGAAATATGAAAATAAAAAAGGGAAGGATGAATACAAAGTCTCCTATTAAGTGACTCTTTATATTCTCAAATTTTGAAGATCCAGAAAGAAAAATGTATCTTTATGCACAGCAATACATCTTATAGCACTTAGGCATTATTTAGGAGATTAAAAACATCAGGAGACAGAAAACATCACTGGCATAAAATGATAAAAAGTGGAAGCAATCATATACAACAGTGTTTTTTACTCCACTATTATTATGGATCTATTTCACAAGTGATTTTAAAAAGAGTTAAAAGATTAAACAAGGCTGTTAACACAACAGATGCATGAATACGGGAAGAAGGCATACACAGATTGCTCAAGATATCAGTTAACATTGCTTTCATTTATTAGCTATTTACTTATCCTCTATTTGACTTATTAAACAAAAAAGTTTACAATTTGCAAAAATCATAGAGACATAGGTTTACACTTTCAGTTCTGAGGAGAAAAGGTTATTTCGCAACAGCTTGACAAACTAGCAATATTAATTTCAAGCACTTGTTAAGGAAGAAAATCCCAGGGGTAAACTAAGATTTTCCAATGGATTTCACAGGAATTTTGTTGACTGTCAAGGAAATTCAAGAACTGCAAACCAGTTTTCACAGGAATGACACATGTTCTGTTTACACAGAGGCAAATCTCCTCCTCTGTCTTGCCATGTATCAAGTAGCTGCTCAAGCTGGTGTATACTGTGAAGCTAGCTCTTTTCAGGGAGGAGTGTGCTAGCTGATTGTTTTTAAATATGAAAATCATGTGGTTACACACTTTCTTGGAAAAACTGCCATATCAATTTTAAAAGAAAGCAAAAACCCCATACACTTTGCAGGTGGTTAGGCACAGAAAATTACAAAAGAGAAAGTGTGACAAAACTCAACAGCATCTGAAAACAAACCCCAGCCTGGTTTGGATGGGAAGGGAGCTGCCAGCTCACCCAGCGCCACCCCCTGCCATGGGCAGGGACACCCCCCACCAGCCCAGGCTGCCCAAAGCCCCATCCAACCTGGCCTTGGGCACTGCCAGGGAGCCAGGGGCAGCCACAGCTTCTCGGGGCACCCTGTGCCAGGGCCTCAGCACCCTCCCAGGGAAGGATTGCTGCCTCCCAGCTCAGCTCCAGCTCCCCTCCTGCAGCTTCAGGCCCTTCCCCTTGGCCTGGCCCTCCCTGCCCTGCAACCAGCCCCTCTCCAGCTTTCCTGCAGCCCCTGCAGGCCCTGGGAGGCCACAGCTAGGTCTCCCCAGAATCCTTTAATGCAAATGTCCCAGCCTTAACTTCAAGCTACGCAATTACCCTTGACTTTTCTGGGAAAAAAAATAAAAAGAAAAGGAAAAAAAAAGGTTTCCATGATCTTTACTAAGTTTCATAGAATTTTATTTTAGAATATGAAACAACTGTTCAAAACCTACCTACTATTTTTACAAACAGCTACCACAATTAAGGTATGTTTCCACTTTCTCCAAGAATGTTTGTTTCTTTTAGAGCATTAAAATACATGTTCTTAGATTTTTCTTCACTACTTATGCAGTTCAGTTTCTAAGTCACTTGCTGCTTAACCTACCTTTCCTGAGGTTTGAAAGTGGTTCCAACACTCCCCTTTTAAAAGCTGCTGCTGGGTCTTGAACACAGGATCTCAGGCTAAGCATGCTTTGTAAGTGAGGCTCTTTTATTAGAAGATCTCTGTATGCTGTTAACTGATTTGAACGACAAAGTAGAGCTGCAATACTGTGCACGAATTCTGGGACAAGACACGTGTATGTATTGTCAGCTTGACAGTAGTGATAAGCAACAACCTGTAAAATTAGGGGGGAAAAAAGTGTTACCCCTTCAATATTTAAATTGGTTACTAGTTAGTCCAATTACAAGTACAAAATGTTTTTCAGTGCTAGAATAATTATCCAACTCCGCAACTGGTCTCAGATGGCCTGTGTCAGTGACACAGGAAGGCAGGCAATGAAATAGATTTTGACCTTGTAAAGCATGCAAAGAGGAAAAGAAATCAAAGTGTCAGATTCTGGGAGGAAAACGTAGTAATTTGGAGTTCACGCCATTTTGATGCAGTGGGTAACTGGCCAAGTAACTAGCACACAAAAGGTAACTTGAGGCTCTAAGCAACTTACTTGTAACAGAACATTGTGTCACACACTGTAATGACCCACGGACTAATTTGATCATCATTAGGCAAAAGTAAGTGACAGACAGCTATTGAAGACATCCTCATATAGCAAAGGGAGAAAGAGGACAACTGGCTTTATTCTGATAAGTGCAAAGGTGTGTATTACTGAAAAGTGAAACGTAACATAGGCCGCATTTCTTTGAAAAAGAAATCAACCCACAAGGAAAACACGGCGATGACAGTAAATAAAAAGTCTGTACTTCAGTGGCTTTCTTAACTTTGCTTCCAAATAACACCTTTAACCTTAAAGACTGCAACAACAGCCTCATGTTTTCCTCACATCTATTTGCATAAAGTAATTCAGTCTTTAATTATTATTACTACTTAGGCAAAAAATAGAACACTTATTATAATGAACCTAATTCAAAAATAACTTTTAATTGCTAGCTTCACACTCTCAGAGTATGGAAAATAAAAAGGCTACATTCAGACTCAGTCTGTATCATAGAATATAGATGGATTATACATAGACCAAACATTTTATTTTCTTTTTTTGCCAGAATTTTGCTTTTTGGAAGGTACACCAACCATCTACCTGTGGAGAACACATGACCCCTTTTGCAAGTAAATGATCCCAACCTCCGATACACACGGAGATATGAGATTTTTAACATAACTCTAAGACCAAGCAGAATTCAAGTAATAACTTGAAAGGTAGAAAAGGTAAGTAGCTGGTTTCATCAGTTATGAAACATACACATCTTTTAGAAGTGTCCCAGGGTCACTGCCTGTTCTTCCACAGCTGACTACTGGCATGCCCAGAAGGCTTTGCAAAGCTGACTGTCTTGTCTCCCCCAGGTTAGAGGCTTTCTAACACACTGAAAATCTGTTAATAAGTGAAAACTCACCTTTGAAGCAAGGCGTCTCACAGACTCACTTGTCTGATTCTGGTATTCAGGACTACCAGGACAATTCAGAGTCTTCATTGTATTGGTACCACTTGCTGGAGGAGCAGACAGGGATAACTGACTTAAGGGAATCTCCTGACAGGAGTCACCACCTATTTTTAAATGGCAACAAACACAGAAGAGATCAAATTTACTGATAGCAGATTGTTTTATAGGAAAACATCACAGAATATCTTTACTGCTAGAGTAAAAATTAAAACTGAACAATAGCATTAAAAGAAACCTGCAACTAGTCTGATATATAGAGGCACATATTTGCAACTTAACAATTTTAAACTGATTCAACTGTCTTTTAGATCATATCTAGAATTACTGAAAGCAAAACCGTGCTGATGTGAAGAGTTTCCTTATGAAAATTACCCATGTGATGACTCATTTAAACTAAGTTATTGTATGACTGAACTCTTAGGAAATATAAACAATTTATCATTATTATTAGATCTATAAAATGTATTACTTTATATATACATAAATAATAATATCCTTATTTGAAGTGTCAGCAGGAAAAGTAGCAGAAACAACAGTCACAGACCAATGGATTGGTCAGGTGACAGAATCCCATAGATCCCAGCAGAAGACAGACTGAGTTTCTCCATAGCTTTATTCTTGCTGCTACTGAAATTCTATGGAAAATAGGTGGCACTGAAAAGAACGTGGTACACAGCAGGGAAGAAACATGTCACTTCTCTTTCCAAACCAATGGGAGAACACATTACTAGAGTTTAGGGTACACACCGCCTGACAAAAGGAAGAGATTCTGCATATTGTCTCCATTTTACAGACCCTTCTGATGGGCTAAGAGCCCACACTGTATTACATGGAAGGTATTTGTCAAAGCATACAATTTAACAGTTTTCCTAACCTCACTGGAGGAAAACAAGTATTTGCGAGGAGCTGACGAGGCCTGCCTACCTTAACCCGAAAAGCACACAACATTTGACTCTTGTTACCAGTACAATAACCCAAACAAGTACTCAGAAACGGAACGTACTTTTGAGAGATGAATTAGGGCTATTTGAAGCTATTTGCCTCATGCGACTTCCATGGCAGCTAAGTGCCACCAGCCGTGATATAACTGCAGTCTTCCCAAATCCCACATTTCCAGTAATGACTGCTCCCCTGTTCTCTGCTGGATCAGGATTCTTCAATTTATCTTCAATCGCTTGAAACAGCCATTCTCTTCCAATGAACACCGAGTCTGTTGTTATGCTTGGCACTTCAAACAACAGTGGCTTCAGCAAAATGTCTTGAGGCTTGTAAGGGATGAAACGAGCTGAGAAGAGGTGGCAGGGAGAGAAGTTTATTAGAAGAAACTTGACAACTTGCAAACAAATAGTACTCTTTCAGAAGATCAGTTCATTCAGTGACTTCGTTAACAGTGTTCATAATCAGATGTCTTAAGAGTTTTCATCATGAAAACAATGAAGACTGATTCAGTTCAGGTCACCTCCGTAATTCCTACATGAATTAAATTCTAGTGAGAAGCTACAAGTATAATTTGAGGAATTTTTTTTTTTTTTTTTACAATTGAACTTAAGTTAGTAACCTGCAGAATCCAAGTTTTCTTAAAAATGCATTAATAATTCTATAAATGGGTAAGAGTCAAACATTTTTCAGTTTAGAATGAACTATACTGCTGAGCATGTCAGTGTCGGGTCTTCATATTTGTAAAGATATTTACAGAGAAACAGAGAATAAATAGATTTTTAAGCTTTAAAAACTCCCATGTTTTTAAAGTAATGTAAAAAAAAATACTACTATTCTTCTGTACTTTTGAAGCCCCAGGAACAGAAATTACACAGCACAGCTGAAAGTATAGTTGTGTTTGATTACTTTCACCTATACATTCGGTGAACACCTGACAAGACTTACAGAGAGAATAATAATTCAGTTGTGGTTGCATAAAATACATTAAAGTTTACAGAAATAACAACGGTCACTAATATAATACTCTGAGGATTCATTAACCAAGTTAATGTTACACAAATGCTGTTTCAGTATTAATTTACAACTATAAAAAACAAATGGAAAAGGAGACCATAGCATCTGTACACAATCTCAAGATCAGTTTTACCAGGAATTTGCTGAAATTTTTCTGCTTTTGACTGTTTCTGGTTGTGACAAATGCACTCGACTCCTTGACCAAACTAGCAGTGGTTTGGATCAGGCTCCAAAGGAGGTAAAGACCCGAGCTGTAACCGGGCCAAGAGCTGCTCTGGTTCCAGTCTGTTCTCTGGAACCCCAAGAAGGAGCAGAGTGCACAGTGAGCATGGATGCAGATGAGCTCAGAACACGGATCATGCGATTAACGCATGAACAGCAGGTGGCTTTTTCAAGACTCACTTATCAAGGGACAAAGCAAGCTGGAGGTACAAGGAGTCTCCTCGATGCCTTTCCCATTGCAGGTAACGTGACTGCAAGCCAACTGCTTTATTCCCAAACTACAGCAACCGAAGGAAGCCTTCACTGAGCTCTCCCTGCTAGGCAGCCTGGCGATCTCCCCTTGAGCTGGGACACCTCTCAAGTTGCTCCTCGAGGCAGAGACACCTCTCTCACACTGCAGATCTTTGTAAGCAACCGGTATTGTGCACAACCTTGCATTACAGTGCATTAAGATTTTGCCTTGGTAACTTTCAATCACTGTTACACCCTTTGCGCAGTAAGTGGCAGAGTGAACCTTGCCATCAAACTTTGTTAAGTTGCACATTTACAGCACCATATTTCAATAAAACCACTTCTGCTGATACCTCTGACGGTGGTTCTTTAAGTGGTCTAAATCACCCATTTGCAACACTGGTAAAGTAATGCAGCCTGCATATGACTAAGTTAAGAGGAGAAAAAAATTGCATGTATGACTTGCATTCAACATAAACCTGCTATTTTCAGACTCAAAGACCAGAGATACCTAAGTATATAGTAGTCATAGTAAGTCTAATGGTATTAGATCAGTTTTCTTCCTAAAACAGATTTGCAATGACAGCCTCTTGAAGGTTTTAAATTCAGCACAGTATGTCTTATGTTGCAGTACACGCCTATCAGAATGTCACGTAATAAAATCTGGCAGTCAAGGACTCTGCACAGGTCCTGCAGACTGGTATTACACAAATTCAGTTTGGAGATTCGCATGATCTGCACTGCCCTGCCCGTGCACACTTAGATACACAATATACTGATTTCTTATTAAAAGCCATACATTTAATTTCTAAACCACAGCATTATGCAGGAAAAAGTGTAAGCAAGCATCTTATTTCAGACTTGCTGAGTGATTTGTCAGGAGCACTCTAAAATAGCACTTTGTGGGCTGGGGGTGCTTACAAAGATCACAGAACATCCCTGTTACAAAACTACTGAAGACCGCATGACTGTGCCGAGACAGAGGCCGCCGTTAGCATGTGTACCTTTGCCTTCCTGCTGCACTCTTCCGCCAGCAGTGTTGTGCCAAGGTAAGCGAATTGAAGTTCGTAAAGGAGTATTTCTTTGTCCGTCCAAATAACTCAGATCTTCCAGTTTGGTTGAACTTGTTGCTAGAGTATTAAAGGATTGAAGCTTATTTTTCTCTCAGCGTTAAGTTACAAAGAACATTATTATTTATTACATTTCTTTCCTCAACATAGGCCTTACACAAAAGTTTTTCTAGACAATGGCAGTGTTTGAAGTCAGTCATGTTATAACACTTAAAAAATGCTTTTCAATCAAGTTCACTAAAGATTTAGTTGGATTTTTCCTCTTTCAGATGGCCCTCATGTTTGCCTAACTTCCTCATGTGGTAAATGGTTCTCATATTAACAGAGTTTCTTTTTTTACCATGAGAACATCCGCATCAGTGAGGTCAGAAGTGTTAAGAACCGGTTCAGGTATTAGCTGCTAGTATACCATCTAGGAAGAAATATTTGTACTCTTTTCGTATCAAATGCTACAGAATTCTGGATAACATTTGTTATTTTCTTCCATTTTTAAACCAAAGTGATAGCTATACAAAAGAGGAAGTGAAAATCCAGAGAACATATTTGCCAAGTTACATCAGGGTTATATACCTTTTCACCAAAAATAAACCAAATCAATATCCACACTAAAAAAAAAGAGTTTTCAAATTGGTATCAAATACAAAATCTTCCATTTATTGGAGGGACAACACAGCAGGGTATGAGTAATTCAGAGTTCTGGGGTGCACTGACTACAACATCCTGACACAGGGGACTGAAAAGCCAAAAAGGAAAGATGCTCTGCTGGATGTGGCAACAAGAAGGAAGAACTTGTCATATGTGAAGGTTGAGGGCAGTCTTAGCTGGAACTAGATGATCTTTAAAGGTTCCTTTAAGTGCAAACCATTCTGTGATTCTATGATACTAGAAGTACGATGACTGGCTTGGTGGATGGGAGGAGAGCTGTGGATGTTGTCTACCTTCACTTTAGCAAGGCTTCTGAAACTGTCTCCTGTAACATTGTCATGGACAAGTCGATGAAGTACAGGTTACCCAAGTGCACAGTGAGGTGGGCCCAAAGCTGGCTGAAGGGATGGGCCAGAGGGTTGTGATCAGTGGCACACAGTCCAATGGGAGGTAACTCACTAGTGGTGTACTCCAGCAGTCGACACTGGGTCTGATCCTGTTTAATGTCTTCATTAATGACCTACACGATGGGACAGAGTGCAACCTCAGCAAGTCTGCAGATGATACAATACTGGGAGGAATGGCCGATGTGCCAGATAATTGTGCTGGCATTCTGATGGACCTTGACAGGTTGGAGAACTAGGCTGAGTGGAATCTCATGAAGTTTAACCAAGGGAAACACAAAGTCCTCCAGCTGAGCAGGAGTAACCCCAGGCATCAGTACACAATGGGGGCTGGTGGCCTGGAAAGCAGCTGCGCAGAGAATGACCTTAGGGTCCCAATGGTAAACAAGCCAACCATAATAGTGCCATGCACCCTTCGGGCAAAGGCAGCCAACAGCATCCTGGGCTGCGTTAGGAAGTGTTACCAGTAGGTTCAGGGAGGCAATCCTCCTCCTCTACTCCGCCCTGGTGAGACCACATCCAGAGTACTGCATCCAGTTCTGGGCTCTCCAGTACAAAAAGATACCGACTTACTGAGCATTACCAGAATATCATTTCTTCCTAGGGTAAAGCAGGGAAGTCAAAACTACAGGTCCAAGATGTAAGATGTGCATGGAATTTGCAGTAGGATGTTCAGAGTTGAGGTATGTGGTTCTAAGGTAGCAGAAGTCCAGCCTGAAAAATCAAGGTCCAGTCCAAATTTACAGCAACAAAAGAAGTCCTGAATGCAGCGTACGAATACTAAAGCAATGAAACGAAAGAATTTAAAGACTAGAAAAAAAGCCAGAGCCAAAAAAGCCAATGTTCCTGTGGATGTCACTGTAAAAGTATGAGAGACTGGGCAGAATTCCTTTGCATCAAAGTGGGAGGGAGGTCTCAGGTTTGAATTAAGTTTATTCAGCTTTGAAGAGAGATGGCTAAGGCAGCGGCTTGCTGTCTTTCCTAACAGGAGGCCACAATCAGACTCTTCTTGGAGGGGCACAGTAAACAGGATGAGAGGTAATAAACACAGGTTGGAACATGGGAAATTAACACTAAAAATAAAGCAAAAAAACCTTCACTGAGGATACCTAAACAACCTGCATAAAAATGTCATGGAATATTCATCCCTGGAGTTACTACTCAATGCTCAGCTGAACAAGGCCCTGAGCAAACTGTTCTAATTGGATGTGCTTCCAGTGAGAGGGTGGACCAGAAACCTCCAGGGGCCCCTTACAACCTAAAGTAGTCTATGCTTTTTTAACACTTGGAAAACTCAGGTACTTGTAAGTCTATGAGAAGCCAAAGCCAAAATCTGAGGATCTGTATTTCAGACAGGTGACACAGTAAGAAGGCAGTTACTGCAGTTCTCTTTGGCAACAAAGCCAACTAGTACACAGTGAAATTCCTCAAACTTTATGCAGCAGTGCTATAACATACATGAAAAGAAGGTGGTTGCTGCTCCCTCCCCCATCATGTCCGAGAATCAGCAAAACTAGTGTCCATCTCCAAAAGGCACGAGTTTTAAAATGGACATGCAGATCAAGTACATGTAAAACATATGAATGACATGCAAGCAATACAAACACTCCAAATGATAATCAGAACAGAATGTGTGAGCTTGACATATGATGCAGAGGTGGAATATCATCTTTGTCACGTTCATGAACTAGGAAGTTTTTTTCAGGAAGATAACAACATAAGATAAAAGTTAAAACAGGAGCATGTCATGGTTACAGTCCGTCCTCAGAACTCCAAAATAGGAATAAATAGGCATAATAAAAGGGGAAGCAGTAACAGCAAGGCACAATTCAATGATTCCTAAAACAACACTCCTGCTTCTCTAGCAGGGAGTGGAGGTATGACAACTTCCAATTCCATGGTCATCTAGGAAAGATTTCTTCAGTCACCCTGAACTGCAAGGATATTACAGATTAATTATTTGATTTCTTGCAGTTTTTAAAGACAGATATTTAGCCCTGGCACTCAAAAGCCAGAAAACAATCATTTACAGCTTAAAAGCACACCAGATTTCGCAAAAATCTATAGCCAACATCTCTGCATTATTACATACTAGAACACCTCAGATGAGGATACTACATTTCCTTTGCTATGGGGGAATTTCTACAGAGTGTTAACTTTTTGGCACTATAAAACTATAGCTCAGCTCATTCAATCGGCAAATCACAGATAAATCAAGTTCTTTTCAAAGCAGACCCAAAAATTGCTTCTAATGTTTGTAATTTTATTATGTAGAATAGCTAGAGACACGCAAATTCATTGCCGTTGTTTGCTGATCCTCACTGTAAGACATTGACTTTTGTCAGCAAGATGATTCTAATGAACAAACACAGAAAGCCAGAAAGCTTTGCTCTGTGATAACAGCAGTTTTGTGCAGAGCCATGGTATTCTCTCTCCCTCTGGGCATTACTGTACTCATAGAATCAGATCATAATATGTTGCTGCAAAATAATCCTTCAACCACAGAATTCTGAAACAAGGTACTAATAACTTTCATTGTATTTTAAACCCTCTTAACTTTATTAAGACTGTGTGTGTATCGGTATCTTTCATGACACATTCTAAAGGTAGGACTGTTTTTGTCTGTGATTTGTTGGGTTTTTTTAAAACACTGAATTTTGACTATTACTGACAAGTCTCACGTTCTTGATACCATCTACTGGGCTGCACATTAACAATTTTTTCTGTTGCAATTCCAGTATCTTACAACTTGTTGGACTTTTCTGGAATAAACACATTATATGCTTCCTTTGAAAATAAAATGGAGAATGTTTCTTTTCCAACTGACCCAACATGTTTGTGCCTTCACAATGAAAATGCAGAACTAGTGCTCATATTACAATCTATAACATTCCAAAATTTAAAGTGGTATTGTTAGAACTTAAAAGTTTCTCATCAAAATTGCTAGCATGTTCTTTGCCAAAATTTTGCCATTGACAATTTCAAAAGTTGGTTTACTAGCAGTATTTCCCCCATATGCATTACACTAAGATGCATCAATTTCTTTTTTCATCTTTTATACTAAAAACACTCCCTTCTGCTGACAATATTTTCTACCTGGAATGAAGTACAACATCCTCCCCTCTTCCCTCTAGGAATCACCAACTCCCAAGCCCTAACCTCATTACTGAGGTCATCTTCACTCTGCATTTACCAAGTTTTTTAACTTTGCATTTTTAGTTAGCTAAAGCTACTGCCACATACGTGGCCCCCATGCTTCTGAACACCATCAGAACATTTTTCTTGCGTTTATGTAAGCAAAGTGCTCATTACTGTTAGAATTTGATGGGCTCTACAAAGAGATTTCAAGTCAGAAGTGCTTCTGCAGAGATTTGTCTATCTCACAGCACCTAGAAAAAGTAATGGTAAGGTCACAAACCAGATTCATAGTTTCTGAACAAATAATTCAACTAGAGGGCAGAATTTCACACAGTGCTTTAAAAAACATGCACACCACTTGTTCAATGAAGTATGATTTTGGTCTTAGCGTTAGTCAGATTTACAGGTCTAGCAAGTGTGAGCACACACAAAAGCAAGAACTTCAAGGATGAGTTTACACCAGATACAATCCTAACATGACTGATAGACTTTTAAAGGGTTTCCAAAAGCACTGACCTAACCACTATCTACTAAACAGCACGATAAAAGCCCGCTCTATGACAATTTTCAACAACTTAAGTAACACTCAAGTATTCATTTTAGAACCTATGTTGGTTTTTTTGGTCCTATAAAAATACTTTCACACTACAACATAACTTCAACAGAAAGATTCAACAGACATGTTCTACCATGAAGAACACCCTTTTTTCCACCTCAGGACTTTACCTGCAACGGAGTTTGGACGAGGCATTATTAAAGAGCCAGAACTTTGAGCATACGGAATGGGACCCTCTGCTGTTGGTACTTCTTTTGGCAAATTCTCAGCAGATCCAACGGCTTCCTCTTCTGCAACTGGTGAACAATTGTCTGTCCTTCGATCATGACTGATCGCTTGATGTTTTGCAGCTCTGAGGCTCCCGTCCTTGCTCCATTCCAAACTGGATCCACTACGATCATCATTTTCTGATGAACTTGTTATAGTTGCTAAAAAGAGAGGAAAAAAAACCCCCAACAAACGTACAGATCAGAGGAAAATGGTACACATGTGTTGTAATTTTCACACTCTAATGACCTTTTGGGCCAGCAGATATTCAAGTATTTCTTCACTGGATATGTTGTTAAATTTAATAAGGATTATTTATATACAGGTGTATTTTTAGATTTATGTAATTTGTGCTGAGGGAAAAAAACAACCAACCCACCTCAACAAAAGATCACAACTCAACAAAAAAAACCACCACCAAAACATTTATGACTTTATAGGAACAACCTACTACTTCACCAAAACATGTCTCAACTTCTTTTAAAAAATAAAATAGAACAGATCCTGCAAACTTTCAAATCATTCTGTAAACATGGAGACAACAAAGGCTCATTAAGAAGTAAGAGCAGCATCTAGACCAAGGAAAAAAAAAATGCATCTTTTTGATAATTCACATTTTTAAAGACTAGTATTTTACAAAAGTAATTCAAAATTCAATTCTTTGAAAAAACTTGCACCGCTCTTCCAAAGCTGGGAGGCTTTCCACAAACCTACTTGTGACCAAACATCCTGTACATTGCGAAGCATAAATGATAAAAATTCCATGTTGTTCAGAGATCTAGCTCACGTAAAATAGATAGCTCAGCTACATTAGGATGACAATCAGCCTGCACTCACATACAGGGCACACTAACCTTGATAAAAAAATTCAAGCAACTCGGCTATCTAATACTTCTTTCTTAAGTACCTACTACATTTTCACTCTCAGAGCATACAAGGCCTGATGTATGTTTGTTCAAACCCAGTAGAGTACATGAACAAAATTTCAGATTATATTAAACATGATGATTTAAGGTTTAGGTCTTCAGCCTGGAGAAGAGAAGGCTCCGGGGAGACCTAATCGCAGCCTTCCAGTACCTAAAGGGGACCTACAGGAAAGCTGGCGAGGGGCTGGTTATGAGGGAGTGTAGTGACAGGACCAGGGGCAATGGGTATAAACTAACAGAGGGGGGATTTAGATGGGACATAAGGAAGACATTCTTTACTGTGAGGCTGCTGAGACCCTGGCACAGGGTGCCCCGAGAAGCTGTGGCTGCCCCTGGATCCCTAGCAGTGTCCAAGGCCAGGTTGGATGGGGCTTTGGGCACCCTGGGCTGGTGTAGGGTGTTCCTGCCCATGGCAGGGGGGTTGGAATTAGATGATCCTTGTGGTCCCTTCCAACCCAAACCATTCTATGATTCTATGCTTTTAAGTATTCACTTTATACTGCAGTATAAAGTAAATCAAAGGCTCAAATAAAGGCTTTTTTTTTCAGTTTGTTTCTGATGTCATTATAAACCGTTTACAAGTAATTTCTCTGTATTTTATGAAACTTTTTGGCACTAAGATGTGCTTTGTTGGCTATGAAAATTTCAGACGCCACAAAATAAGCAACAGAGAGGTAGACAGGTGCTCAGCTAAAAGACAACTAGACACAGACAACTAGACAAAAGACTACAGACATGTTTTGGATGCTGAATCACAGAACAGTAGAGGTTGGAAGGGACCTCGAAAGATCATCTAGTCCAACCCCCCTGTCAAGGCAGGACCACCTAGAGCACATCACTCAGGAACGTGTCCAAAAGTCACTCGAAGAAAGCTGGAACAACACTAACTGTTATCTTATCTAGAGTCCTCCAAATATTCCAGTTTGGTGGCTGAGGGTTATTAAAGTGCATCTTCAGTTCCTCAAGATTGTAGTTAATCAAGGCCTCCAGCAAGAACTGAAGGTGCGAAGAATTTATAGGCCTAACGACCTACTTGAGTAAAGTTTGATAAAAAGATGCTAATGTGCTCGCATAAGAACACTTTGCAACTGTTTTTGTACATGTAGTAGTGAAATTACTGTTACATTTAAAACGTTTTCAGTATTTAGATTAAGCTCTGACAAAATAACTGAACAACAAATATTTATTAAAGGTTAAGCCAACACTAAATGCATTTTGAGCACCTGAATGCAAGAGAGGAAAATACAAAGTAGGATGAAAGGGCATAATCAATGTCAGGTCAAATAATACTATCTATGTGAACTGTGAGTCTGCCCCTGGCTAAAATCTTCAATGTTCAAAGGTATATACGTGGTGATGCTACACTCAACTGACCAAATCATTACAAAAAACATTCCGGCATATCAGACCACTAACAAAACACAAACGCACAGACAGCCCCTTAGAACTAGGACGCTTGTCCAGTAAGAAGCAGCACCAACCATCCTTTTGCATCAACTGCACTGCAGCTTTGGCCTTGCAGGATGACGGAGCACTCATACAACTTTGCGTTCTCCAGCTTAGCCTCACGTTCACAAAAAATTTCAGATCTGATGCTTAAATTCAAGAGCTGGTATTCTAAGAAATACCAGTTATACAACATACATTTTAGATGCAATAGAACGATAAGCTTTTTAGGCATTCCATTAACCTTGGCACACAGCTTAGATTGTACTTCCATATGACAAATTTATTTCATTTTTATGGTCACGTCAAAAAAATCTGGCTCCTCCTGAAGTATGAAATATTTAAAACCATGATTTCTCCTGGAGTGAAAGGCAGCATTGGGAAACCTTGCTGCTCAAGACTTCCACAATGAAACAGTGGTCAGTATCCAGCAAAGCTTACATTTTCGCCAGTAGCCTGGTCTTTTCTCCTACTTAGCTCACTGCTGAAGATTAAAACCTGCCTCCACTACTATTATGTCAAATTCAATAGAAGTACAGAAGAATCCAACTACAGCAGTAAAACATTAGAAACCTAAAAGGAACCTGAACCATAAGTAAAAAAAAGAGGGAAAGAGAGAAAAGATGGATTTCCCATCTGAGTCTGCTGGCCCAGAAAACATGGTGGGAATAAATATACAATGGAAGCCCACATAAATAGTATGAAAAGCAAGCTATTTTCATGGTTGAATGAACTCTGCTGAAGACATTAGAAAACATATATTTGCTAAACATAATTTAAAATGCACATTTACTATTAATAACAAATTTGAATGCACAGACATATTTGTATTTCAAAAAACCCCCAAAATACGGGTCACTTATCAGAGGTGTCTCTTACTTCCCTTCCTAGTTTCATGTGTCTATAGATGTAATGGGTGCTGCCATGGGTTGTCTTCAAATTCTCCCCGAATATGAGACATGAACAATGACTCCGCAGAGCTGCGGCAGATGATTTTCATCCTGTCCCATGATCATGAACTGTATATACTTGACTGACAGAGCTACACAAGAGCTCCCCCTCACCCTACTATTTTCTCATGGGTTTCTTCCCCCTGCTCTCTCAGTCACATGCTTCAGAACTCTACCACCCTCTCTTCTCCCTATAAAATAAAGGACTAACCTTCATGTTTCTCCTGTTTTTGCAACTTCTTCCATTTCATTAATTCAATAAGCAACTTCTATCACTGGATTAAAAAATCTTTTCTTAAAAATATTAGTACTTACAAGGTTATACAACGGATGATGTAGTTGTCATGCCAATGTAATATTTTAAACAAACACGAGGCTAGTTCTGTTCTCATTTAGAACATGGACATACTCATAGAACATTTCAAGCTTGCAGAGTATGGAGAGTAGGTTCATATCAGTATCTACTTTTGTGAACCTGAGAGAAGAGAAGTTCTCACTCAGGAACGAGTTTTAATTTAAAGAAGGTTAAAGAACAGACCTCCAGCCTGTTATCCTGCCTTTCTGGAAGCAAAGGAGGAACTCACTCCACTCCAAAACCAGCAGTCACTTCTATAGTCTTGGATGAACTGTGTGTTACTGATACTGTAAATGTATTTATTCCAAGACTATATAAAATATATGCATAAGAAATGCATCTTCTGTGACATTAAATTGCATATACACAACATGCATACATCCCTTCCCTGGGCTGCAGAACCTCACAGAAGAGCTCAGTAAGGCTGAAAGCAGGTAATTAACAGAGAAACAGGATCTCTTTTCCCCCTTCTATAACCCTAAGGTTGGAAAGGACCTCCGAGATCATCAAGTCCAACTGTCAACCTAACACCACCATGCCTACTAAAGCATGTCCTGGTGTGCCATGTCTACACGTTTTTTGAATGTCTCCAGGGACAGTGATTCAACCATATGAATGGAATTAAACAGAGGAAATTAATGATTTTAAAGGAAAACATGGAAAAATCAGAAATCAGAACTGGACCAGGAAAACAAAGGAAGAGAAATGCACACCTAACAACAGCACCTATTATAGCCAAAGAGTATGGTTTCAATCTTTCAAGTACAGAGGATTTGAAACAGGATCCATGGACAGCATAAAATTGAACAGAATGACATGAAGCAGCTATTCAGTCTTGTACTATTAAGAGAAGATTAATTTTATTCATTGCATTACTAATTAAAATGCTTACCTATAATTCCACTGTCCTTGCTCTCCAGGGTGGAGCTGGGGCTGCTAATGGTTCCACAGGGACTGCCTTTGCTAGCTCCTGTTTTGCCAACACAGCTATTGAGAGTTGAGCAGGGACTATCAGTGCTAGGTGATGTAGTGCTGCTTGTCAGGGTGGAACACGGACTCACTCCTCGACTGGCTACAGTACACTGCAACATGATGAAAAATGAACAGTTATTGCACTGGAGGCAGGACACTACTGTGCTGAACATTAGAAACATCGAGGTGAAGCAGAGTAAGAACAAAGCAGAACCCATTTTTCAAGCAAAAACTTCAAGATGCAGAAGTTTATCTTGATTAGGAAACATTAATGACACATTTTCAGATTACTCCTAAACAGTGACTTCTGAAGAAAAAAGGGAATTTCACAGTTCAGTGAAGGAGTTACAGTAAGGCAGATTTCTTCTCTAGTAAACATTTCACTGGATACCCCTCTGAACTGCAGTCTCATTCACATTTCACTGTCAGTGAAATCCAAACTGATGCACTAAGATTTATGAGGCCTGGGACTAAAAGTGGAGAGAGGAAGGGGAAGAAAAAGAGATTGGTACTTACTGTACAGATTTGGTTAGCAGATGAGTTTAATATGGAGAGTAGCTGCTTGCTTCTCCCCAATTTCTCTGTCCCCAAGTGACAGCAAAAGATTGGCAAATGGAAGTGAACTTCTCAGGAAAAAACAAACACACAAACCCCCAAACCATGCTCCTATTTTAACAAATCACTGACATTTTCCATTCTCATAAATAATTGAGAATAAAAGGAAAAAAAAAGGTCCTCTGAAACTGAAAAACAAGGCAGAGAGAACTCTAGAAGCTATTCATATTCATAGTAGATTAGATTTAACTTCCAGAAATAGCAATGAGTCTATTTTCCTTTTTTTAAAAAATTAAAGATCAACTCACAATTTCAAAACACACACACACATTATAATTCCTTTCATGTCTATTAAAATGGATTGTATTTTGGTAAGTATCAAGTAACTGCAACTAGCAAACAGAGGAAATGACATTAGTCCTCTCAGAAATAGGATGAACATTAAATATATTATTTTCCTGTGTCCTACCATGACTTCATTTTTCTCTTCTATATGAGCAGTAGTTGGGATCCCTTCTCCCAGTAAAAAACCCAATCTTGTCATCAATTCTTGTGCTGCAGGAGAACAGCTCGTGTCTTTTTCAGGCTTTGCTTTGGAGTGGGGAGAAAGAGATTAGAGTCTTATACTTGGAAACTGTTACAATAGGTAGAAAAAGTACAATCAAACGTGAACACCAGTTCTTCTGTCAGCTATGTATCTAACAGAGAAGCTAATGCCATTTAAACTTTTTGTCCATTAGACTTTAAATCATCAGTAGGTCTTGGATCCTCTGCATATCTGCACAAATCTAGGGGAGAAAAAAGTCCACCCTGTCAGTCAAAATAGAAATGGTTAAGTGCAACCAGTTCATCGCTGGACTGATGACCAACATGATTATTCTCCTAACAGCAGCATTAAACTCGATGCTATCAAAGCTCAGTGATACACTCAAATTCTGTTCCAGTAACTTTTTTATAAAATTTTCTGTAATGGTAAAAACATAAAAAGTAGAGGTTAATAATACAGATGCCCTATAATCCCACAGTTAACACTACAACTAACGCATTTTTATTGCACTTGCTATGCAAGGGATGTGACACCAGCTCTAGATGTCCCAGCTTTTCTGGTTGCAAAAATATTTAATGTTATCAGTACAGTCTTTAAAATGTCTTCTGGTGTCCAACAGATATAATGAGACAAAGTTCAAAATGAGGCAACCTCCAACAAAACCAGCCAGTCACAGAATTCCAGACTGGTGGGATTGGAAGGGACCTCTGGAGACCATCTAGTCCAACCCCCTGCTAGAATAGGATCACCCAGAGCACGGTGCACGGGATCGCATCCAGGCAGGTCTTGAATATCTCCAGAGAAGGAGCTTCCAAAACCTGTCTGAGTAGCCTGTCCCAGTGCTTGGTCACCCTCAGCATAAAAAAGTTTTTCCTCGTATTGAGATGGAACTTCCTGTGTTCCAGTTTGTGCCCATCGCCTCTTGTTCTGTCACAGCGCCATTGAGAAGAGTCTGGCCCCTTCCTCTAGACATCCACCCTTTAGGTATTGGTAAGTATTGATCATATCCTCTCTCAGCCTTCTCTTCTCCAGGCTAAACAGCCCCATCTCTCTCAGCCTTTTCTCAGATGAGAGATGCTCCAGGCTCCTCATCATCCTCACAGCCCTCCACTGGACTCTCTCCAGTAGTTCCCTGTCTTGAACTGGGGAGTCCACAACTGGACACAACATTCCAGATGTGGCCTCACCAGGGCAGAGCAGAGTGGGAAGAGAAGTCCCCTTGACCTGCTGGCCATACTCTTCTTAATGCCCCCCAGGACACCATTGGCCTTCTTGGCCACAAGGGCACGCTACTGGTCATGGAGAGCTTGTTGTCAACCAGGACTCCCAGGTCCTTCTCTGCAGTGCTGCTTCCCAGCAGGTAAACACCTAGCCTGCACTGGTCTCTGGGGTTGTTCTTCCCTGGGTGCATGACCCTACGCTTGCTCTTATTGAATTTCATTTGGTTCCTTTTCGCTCAACGTTCCAGCCTGTCCAGATCTTGCTGAACGGCACTGCAGCCTTCCAGTGTGTCTTGCTCCTCCTAGCTTGGTGTCATCACCAAATTCGCTGAAGGAACACTCTGTCCCCTCATCCAGGTGACTGATGAATATGTCGAATAAGACCGGACCAAGCACTGACCCTGAGAGCACACCACTGGATATAGGCCTCCAACTAGACCCTGCACTGCTTATCATGACCCCGCTTAGGGAAAACACCTACTGCTAATATCATCTCACAAACTAGCATCTTGTGCACGTTCTTTCTTTGATGCCAACAGTTTGGCATCACCGACCAACCTGTAATGTTCTTCCCTAGCAGAAACATTTATTTCTTTCATCCATTACAAAAAGAATGATCTATAGGACTGTCCCATCCAGAGGTACAAATAGTAAATTAAGGAGCATCATCTAACCACTCTGAGAAATAGCTCACAGTAGGAATTCTCAGCCGCAGAACTGCTGGCTGCAATAACTACCACCTGACTCCATGAAGAGGGAAAAAAGCAGGAGCACCATACTGCTCCTTCCCAACCAGCACCACATGGGCAAGGCACTGATCTTCAGGACATCATTTTGGAGGTGTTCAAAAAGTGTGTAGATGTGGCACTTCAGGACATGGTTTAATAGATATGGTGGTGTTGGGTTGATGGTTGGACTCAATGGTCTTCGAGGTCTCTTCCAACCTTAAAGATTCTATGGTTCTATGATCATCCCCACACAGCTGGAAGACAGTAGGGCCATCCAAACAATTCTATCAGCTTAACACTTGGAGACTTCATGCAACAAGACGGTCCTAATTGATCAGGAGTGCCTCCAGTGAGAGCAAGGAAAGGGAGAAAGATGTAAATGTATAAACTTACTGGTGCAGTTTAAGAGAGGACAGACAAGTCACTCGCTGCACTGCCTTCCACACTATCAGCAGGCAGAGCAGGGGGAAGGAAATAAAAAGGCTGAACTACCCCTTTTTTCCTTTGGTCCTTCCTTTATGGCTTCACCAAGCCAAATGACTGTCAGCACAGTATTTGCTCTTCATGAAGAGCATATGGCATCTAACCACATAATACTGACATTCAGTGGTGTTTGCAATAAATAGCATATTTTTCTCCAAGCTGCAGATCGCGAGAAAACCATAGAAAACAATGGTGTTAACTGAAGAGCTTGACCAGTAAGCATTACTTCAACAATTTTTCAACTGCATGAGTGACATAAACCCCATGGTTTGCAAGCACAAGTAGTTTATTTCACTCCAGCTCAATGCCTCCTTGAATGTACATATTTCTTAATTTTTTTTTGACAGCTTACGGTTTTACTCTGGAAGACTGAGTTACCTGATTCTCACTTAATCAAGAAAGGAGGAAGTCAATGAAATGGTGGGTTTTTTTGAAAGAAGATAAGAGAGGTTTTGTATCTCAGAATACTTCGCAAATTGACAGGTCTTAGAATATTTGACTGGAAAATGTATTTTCTCTGTAAAATTGTAATTTTGATGATTACAATTAATTGTTAAATTTGCAATCCTGGAAATTACAGGGTTCATGAAATCAACATCTTCATTCCTCTATCAAAGTTACAAACGCCTTTTACTATTATATTTAAATTTTAATCTTTGACAAGTCTGAGTACATGTAAAGCATAGTACCAAACTCAGTTCAGCAACAGACATAAAAGCCAAGGTGTTTAACTCAGCAATCACTGATTCTTAAACACTAGAGTTTGGTTTTGACCCTCAATAGTCTCACTGTTTGGGAGTACAACTCTGCAAAGAGGAGGATCATCGTGGGATGGTCAACCTTAGATTAGGGAGACAAGGACTACATGCTCTCCCAGCCGGATATGCAGCTTTAATGCAAGCACTAAGACGGCTATGAAGACGGAGGCACAAGAGGGACCAGGGTAACTATAACATATCAAATAGGGCATACAGAAGATGACCATGAAGAGAATTAGAATGAGCGCTATTTTCCCTAGTAAGTATGAAAAATAAGGGGATTTTTTAAAAAAGAAAACATTGGCTTTTAAAACTCTAGTTTCCTTTAAAACTGACGCAAAAGGACAAGAAAAAAATTGAATGAGATCAGTTAAACTGAAAAATTAATCTAAAAATATGAGGCACATGAAATCCATGTTACAGTGCATGTAGTTATATACCAACTTAACGGTCATTTTGCTTTGAACATGACGTCCACTGCCAAAGCCACACTCTGTTACGCACTACTCAAATTTAACAAACATGAAAATTTCCAAGAATGCCAATTAACTCTAGGGAGGTAGGTTTTCCCAGCTTTGCCAACACAGGATCTGCTGTTACTGCCTCCTTATGTAGCAAGGTTTCACAGAATTTCTAAAACGAAGCACTGTACCCAGTGCAGAGATACACACTTGGAATTGATTTACATTAAAAACAACTTTGGAAAAATTCTAGTAGGCCTTTGGCAGACGTAGTGGCCAACAACACTCCAACATTATTTTGCCTGCAGTACACACACAGTTTCGAGAATTGAGACAGTTATAAAGATCACATATGTGTAACAGCAAGCATCTTCTTGTTACCACCAGAATATGAAATCTGCAAAACATTCTTACAAATAATCAGATTTCCTTATTATGCAGGCTCCTTTGTATCCCTCTCAAATGAACCGCTGTTCTACTAAGTAACACATCATTGAACAGACTCTTACCATTTTGACTGGGTTCTCCTTGCTCTGATCCTTTCCTCAGCGGTAGAGCTGCCTCACCTGGCACTCTTGGACTTTCCACATACTTGGGCTTCCTGACCGGACCTGCAATGGGAATGAGTCTATCTAATTTTTTTCCAGATGGACCGCAAGTTTCATGTGTACAGTTTCTATCTGCCACAATGCAAACAAAGTAGAAGAATTATTTCTTACATAGACAGCCGCTACCGTAAAGACTAGCGAGCTGCTGCACTTCCACTCTTGTGAGAAAGCAACATTCTCCTTGAGCTTTCTGGAAGGCAAAGCCTGCTGGAAAACAAAACGAATCTGCTTGCTGCGACAAACCTGAAAATGTTTCCTGTAAAGTGAGTAACTTTTTCATGTTCAAACTCAAGACAACTTTCAACAGGCCTCCTCAGACCAGAGATTTTCTTTTCCATTATAACAGGAAGATAATTTTGTTATCAGCAGCTTTGAAGTTAGGAGAAAAAGACTATAGGCAGACAGCCTGCAGCATCAACACACTAAATAATTTGAACCCAAGAAGCTTTGTATGACAGCCTACTTTCTCTGAATACTGACACATGCCCTGGTCATAAGGAATGGTGAACATAGCTCAAAAACCAACGCATTAGCAGTTACTAATGGTTTTCGGTTTCATTGAACAGCAGCATTCCCAGTTCAGTACATACGAAGTCCAAACATACCAACTTTAGTATTAGGAAGAACGGTGTATTCACACACACACACAGAGTTTACAAAAATTAAACTGATTTGCTCTGCTCTCACTGTTAGCTTCATGCTTTGGTTTCAGGCTGTTTATGATCCTATTCTTTGCTAGATATGGTTTAGTAGCAACCACAGGCAATGTTAAATACAGAACTTCTCTAACAACAGTGGAACAACGGTGCCCTCTAAAGGTTCACCAGAAAAAGTATACTGGTACTACTGAATCAACAAACATCTCCTTGCACTCCAAACACAGGATGAAATTCTGATCTTAATTCAGCAGCTGGTAGTACTGGCAGGTGGACTGCTATGCTGATGCACAATATATTGTAAAACTGAAACTCCACCATGTATTTATCCACATCCTGAAAAATATGTCAACAGAATTTTGTATCAATAAAGGCATTTGCAACACTAAGAGTTTTGGAAAAGCATGAACAAGAAAACTTGCAAAGTTATGCACTGGGAAGCTAGGGTATTTAAGTGGCATGGGGAATGTAAACATCATCATCGGTACTGGAAACTCAAACCCAAATTTTTGTCCTAAATTTTCATTAGGACAATCCCCATTTCTTGTAATGTGTGTAACAAAAGACACTTGAAACTTTCAAGTTTTAGTGAGTATGAGGTGCTGTAGGTGATTCTGACGTTCATTCAGAAGAACCTAAATGTTAACTGGAAGTACTCTAGAAACACAGCCATTTGCTGGGCTTAACAAAACACTAACACAGAGGCATTTTCTGTGGATTTCCCCAGCTTTTGCAATACACGGTGATTTTCGCTTCTTACCTGAATACAACCTCTTGTTATATCACAGGGCTACAATCTCAGGTTCTCTTTATCATGTAACAAACATCACCATAAGAGTAGGAAAGGAAGTTTCCTCATTTGAAAATTAGTCCGACATGCTACAGCCAAATGACTTTGGCAAGACATACATTTAGGCCACAGTGACAAAGCCCAAGAGAACCCACTCTGCTGGCAGCATTCCACTTTTGCATCTTGCATGTTTGTGTATTACTCTTATAATTTTATTCATAACAACAACAACAACAAGATCAGAGTCTCAAAAGCAAGCATGTAGAATTAAGCATATTTCATGAAGAATGTTTCTTGTGATACTCCAGAGAATCCTGAACTTGCAATTGCATGGTCACTTTTAACTTCTTTGTTTTTTTAAAACAAAGAAAGAACCTCAAAGCTGAATTCTGCCAAATTCAAATGGGAGAAGCTGAAATGCTGGAACTCAACTCAAATACCGTACTGTATCTACACGCTTAAGTACTAGATTACATTATATATCCTGGGAAAGAAGGATACACAACCTCAAAACAGCAGCAATACTTTGCTTTACGAACTCCAAAGAGCTAACATTTTTCACCTCTGACCAATTCAGCAAAAAAGGTGTAACACCAAACGTGCGCTAATGAACACTCCAAAGATTTATGGAAAAGGCTGCGATGAATGCAGATGTAGTACTAAATATCAGAGAATCAGACTAGAAAGAAGTTAGTAATAGTAGAAGCTATTCAAATTCATTAACCCAGAATTCTTTGAAAAGATTCTGTCCCAGGAACAGGCTCTCCAGGAAACTGGTCACAGCACCAAGCCCGTCAAAGTTCAAGGAGCGTCTGGACAGGGCTTTTAGTCATATGGTTTAGTCTTAGGTAGCCCTGCGAGAAGGAGGGAGTTGGACTCGATGATCCTTATGGGTCCCTTCTAACTCAAGATATTCTACAATTCTTAGAAGGCACAGAAGGTACTGGAACCTCATACTGAACAATAAAAAGGAGAAAACCCCTTGAATATATGTCCATACGAAGAGAGCCCCATTCATCCCCACCCGACTAAAGAAAGCCAGCATAGTACAAAAATATTCACGTAATTAAACAGCATCTAAGCACTACAAATGGAATCTTCCACAGTTTGAAATACTGGCTGTCAGCAGAGGAAGGACCAGCTGTCCATGAAGCTCTTCCAGATCCTGGAATGAAAGGTTCCCCCACAAACATTCCTCCTACCCTACACCTTCCAAACTGTCCCTACAGGAGCCCAGGTCCCAGCCCAAGGCTCTCTGTCACAGCTGTACTTCCTCAGGGAATCTCAGTGCAACCTGATTCCCCAGCCAGGCTCAGTTTCTCTTACTTCTCTACTCCTCTTCTCCAAGGAAACTCTTCTCTCCTTGCTTTCCTACCATATCCCTCTCTTGCCTTCCCAGCACATTTCACTCTGCAGTTTTAAGTTCAGTGGAACAGACGCCAGACCTTCTTACAGCAGGGTCTTGGCCTTCATCAGGCACATCTAAATAGCACTAAAATTCTTAAACACTAACAACTACCAACACTACACTACACATGCCTTGTTTCCCAGATCCTTAGAATCATAGAATCACTAAGGTTGGAAAGGACCTCTGAGATCATCAAGTTCAACTGTCAACCTAACACCACCGTGCCAACTAGACCATGTCCTGGAGCGCCTTCACCCACTCAAAAGCATTACAATTTCCAAGTTATGTATTTTTGTTTATAACCCAGAACTAAAACTACTTTCATAAATCTCTTTTAAAAGCACTTACCAAATAGAAAGTCTAAGGCTACAGTGACTTCATCTTCAAGTCATGCCAATCTTTGGCTTTCAAAAACCATTCCTTTTAGATCCTTTATTTAATCAAATTTGCAATAGACTTGAAATCAAAACAAAATCCCAACATCCCAGCCAAGTGTCTTCCCTGGTTACACTGGTTAAGTTTGCACTGACGTGCTTTTAAGCAACTGAAGCTCTAGATCAAGATGTGTTTCCAAGCTCCACCTTTCACCAGTAACAGAATCACAGAATCATAGAATCATTCAGGTTGGAGGAGACCTCCAGGATCATCCAGTGCAACCGTCCCCCCACCACCTATTAACCACTAAACCACGTCCCTAAGTACCATATCTAATAACTGATAATAATACTGAAAGCTGGTAATGCATTCAAGTACTAACATATTTCTTATACCTCTCAGTAATAAACTACCAACAAGGCCACCTGTTGTGGGGTTTTTCATGTTTGGTTTTGTGGTTGTTTTTTGGGTTGTTTTGTTTGTTTTGTTTTTTACAAACAGAAAAAAAAAAAAATCAATAAAACAATACACAGTGTGCCAAACCAATAAGGCTTTTAAGCAGCAGACCTATAACACATGAATTTTATTATTACGAAACTCTGCAACATTTTCAAGTGGTTTCACTTCCTGGCTCTGCCCACTGCGGAGCTCAGGACAGGGTGATGGAAGGCCTTCTGCAACAGTTTAACTCAGGGTTAATGAGAAGTGAAAGAGCAGCAGGCCAGGAAATGCTCCCATCCAGGATGTGAGTCCCAGTTACTTCTGTGTCCACACTGTAACTGCGGAGTGCCAGAAGTCTGGGTCCGAGTGCTGACCAGTGCTTCCAAAGAAGCCAGACCTGAAGCCAGGAAGCTCTAAGAAAGCTAAAAGCATTTGCGTGGAACCAAGGGCACCTCACAATGCATCTCTGGAGCGACAGGCTAACATGTCCTCTGTGTCCCATCCCCTCACGTCCCATCCACCCAGCACAAAACAAATGTTCATAAATCCTATGTCCTAATGGTTCGTAAGGCCACACAATGAATGTACAGGCCTGTGATATTTTAAACAACGGATCTGCATGAGTTTTGCCTGCTACGATCTTAAAGGAATCTTTAAAGAGCAAAGTTTTTGATGGAAGCACTTAATATTCATAATGTAGCTTATGCAGATTTCACATAAAACTCAAACCGATATTAAAAGTGTTTTTAAATTACAGTTTGTAGTCTTTCAATCCCTTAAGCTTATAGAACATCACATTAGATACTGTTTGAGAAATCATGCATTCCTAAAGAAAGGAGTGAAAAAAGATTTCAGATAAGTATTCTTTTTTGTAGGAACTGTATCTTCATGAATCAAGTGCCAGATTGAAAAGCTGATTTTACAAATATAACCTCACCAGTTCAAAGATTTATAACAAGCTCAATTCTCTCATTTCCTACGGAAATCAAGCTTAAAAAAAAAAAAAAAAAAAAAAAAAAAGAGAAGAGAAGAGAAGGAGCTTAGTTATCAAGCTATTAAGCAAGATCTTTCCTTCCCACAAAAGTTCAAAAACTGATATACTTCTACTTGATAAAGTAGAAGTATAAGTCTCATGACACAAAAGAGTTCCAGGAGCTAAAGTAAAAAGCTACTGGTAAATTCCCAAATCATCGTAAAAGTAATTTTTCACTATTTCTGAAGCCAACATTTGTCAATTGCGACCATGCTCCAGTGTCTACAGCTACTTATTCTCTTACTATACATGGACAGCTTAACTGCATCCACAGATCCACACATGCTCCTGCAGCATTTGACATGCGATGACTTCTAAGTAGTTTTACAATGAGATTTCAAGAAAGCCATGAAGGATACAGCCTGCAGCTTTCCCGAAGTTTAAAGTAACAACTAAACAGCAACAAAAATACTTCCTCAATAACAGCAACAAAACCAGATTAAAAATAAAATAGCCTATAATGTACTGGAATAAGAGAAAAAATGACCAAAAAACCCCAGAACAACAAACAACAGGCAGAAACTGAGTTTCAGACCCAGTGGACAACTACTTCACTGTGCTACTCTGCCACTGCAGCCCTTTAGGTCTCACTTTCCTCCTCTCACACCGGTAACAAAAGGTGAAGTACTTATCTACCTACCTACCTACCTCACTTGGATAAAACAGAACTGCCTTGCCAGTTATTCTTAGTACACAGGGTGTAAATTGCACACCGCAAACAACTCCAGTGGGCTGGTGTCCCTCCTCTCTTCTCAATGCCAGTATGGAACTCAGGACTGCACATCAGGCTTTCAGCTTTTCCTGGTTTGCAGTCTCCTGCACTAACAAAGTAAACCTGCACTAAAACAAAGTAATCCTGCACTTTGGCCACAACCACCCCACGCAGCGCTACAGGCTGGGGGCGGGGTGGCTGGAAAGCTGTGTAGAGGAAAAGGACCTGGGGGTGTTGATTGATGCTCGCCTGGACATGAGCCGGCAGTGTGCCCAGGGGGCCAAGAAGGCCAACGGCATCCTGGCCTGTATCAGGAATAGTGTGGCCAGCAGGAACAGGGAGGTGATTGTCCCCCTGTACTCAGCCCTGGTGAGGCCACACCTCGAGTGCTGTGTCCAGTTTTGGGCCCCTCACCACAAGAAAGACATCGAGGCCCTGGAGCGTGTCCAGAGAAGGGCAATGAAGCTGGTGAAGGGGCTGGAGCACAGGTCTTATGAGGAGCGGCTGAGGGAACTGGGCTTGTTTAGTCTGGAGAAGAGGAGGCTCAAGGCAGACCTTATTGCCCTCTACAACTACCTGAAAGGAAGCTGTGGTGAGCTGGGGGTCGGCCTCTTCTCGCAGATAACTAGTGACAGGACAAGGGGAAATGGCTGCAAGTTGCGCCAGGGAAGGTTCAGGTTGGAGATGGGGAGAAATTTCTTCTCTGAAAGGGTGGTCAGGCATTAGAACGGGTTGCCCAGGGAGGTGGTGGAGTCACCATCCCTGAGGGTGTTTAAGGAAAGGTTAGATGTGGTACTTGGGGACGTGGTTTAGTGAGTAATAGGTGGTGGGGGGACGGTTGGACTAGATGATCCTTGAGGTCTCTTCCAACCTTAATGATTCTATTCTAAACCCCATTCAGAAAGTACTGGAGAGAGACTGCAAGACTGCTGCTAACTATACTACACCGCCCTCGATACGGTGGTTTTCTTGTCTTCAATTTAGGTCTTCAAATAGCTTCCTTCTACTTGGCTCAAAACCCAAGGGCACGCCAAAGTTCTCTGCGACATCCCACGCTCTGTGTGTTGAAAAACCACAGTATCTTTAGGTTATGACACTTGCAGTCATACAAAATGCCCCATCCTTCCTTTTGGCAGCAGTCTCAGATGCTACATTAATTCTCTGGAAACTACACCAATTTCTTGCTCAATTTCACAAGTACTTTAAGGGTGATGACTGCTTTTAAAGACAAGTTGCGACTCTTCATCGTGGCCTTAGGCTTCCCAGGTGTCCTGGTTAAAGCACGACACCAGTCTAACACCCTGCCCCATCACACTGCAACCAACCCGAAAAAGCCACGTCACTGGCCTACGTACATCATGCCCCAGGTACGATCTGGTTCTACACGAGCGCTTGAGACATTTCATTACTGGACCCACCTGTTCTTTCAGATTTCCACCTACAGGAGGAATATGGGGATAACGTAATGTCTTAGCTAAGAAATACTGGGCAGGGAATGTAAGTCATATATGAACATAGATTTATATCTCTATCTATACACCAAGAGAGGATTACATTTTTAAACTAAAAGATAGCTTAGTTACCAACTATCACCAGAGGGTGCTCTTTCAACGCTATTCCATAACAAAAATAAAGGGGCATGGCCCTGGTGAAAGCAGCTAAAAATACATTCCTTTGAAACAAAATCACATTCTTCAAGGAGACAATAGTCCAAATCCGTCCTTTGTAAGGAGAAGTGTAATTAGATGTATCAAAGTTGAACAACAAACAGCAACCATTCTAACAGAACCAGAACAACGTGTAGCAGCCATGTAAAATAGATCAGAATGGAAATATCTTCAGGATGCATTTGTAACACTCACATTTTAAACTGTGGAGGAGACCCTTCATTGAATTTTCTTCCTCACAAACTAATGTGGAAGTGACTTGCAAATCTGATATGCAACATTGCAATAACCAGGAAAATTCATGGTAAGTTTGGTTTTGTGCACTAATATAGGACTTATTAATTATTCCATGGATGAAAAAGGAGCCATTTAAATGTGAACTGTATCTGCACAATGGAAGCTCTTCTCCGAAAGTGTAAGACGGTTCAATCAGGTCTGATAAAAGGTTCATCTGGGACAGTATTTAACCAGCAGCAAATGGCAGAGAAGAATCTGGGTTAGGGAAAATACAGTTCCCTGGTACACTTTTCCTGACTTGTGTTAAGTGGCTTATCATTTCCGAGTCAGAAGTGGTCACGTTCCATTTAAGAGTTCTAGAAGGGTTCACCTTCCAAGAAGCCGGTCTTGGTAATGGCTTCCTGGCCGTTCTTTACCAATGTGCACCATCCACAAGTTAACCCAACGCTGCGTGAAATGGTAATCACATTGTCTCCTTTTCCCACCAACTGTCTTTTTTCCAGGCAGAAAAAAAACAGCCAAATCTATTTACACCACTTCTCCTTCAGAGCCGTTCCACACCTTTGGTCATTCCTGCAGGCCTTCTCTAGCTCCTTCCTAGCTCTAATGTAGATTTTTAAAGTTGGTATCACCAGAGCTATACCAATACCTTCCTGAGGTGGAGGAACTACAGATGCATACAATTCCATAACGATATTTTTGCTTTTGTTTATGATCTATTGCTTTCCTAGCAATTTTAAATTCTTTTTTGACTGCAGAAGAGCTGATTTTCCACAAGATTACTGTAACTTGTGCATCTCCTTCCTAATCCTCTGAACCAGCTTTTTTCCCCATCAGTATTAAATGAATCTCTATCTATACTGATCCTGGGGATTGCCCCAACCCAGGTGCACACCAGGTTTAGTTGCACACCTGTAAGATCACGATCAAAGCAACATTCATTCTAGCTTTATACTAGAAGAAATTCAACGTATTGTGACAGTTTCTCATTTGCCACTCTGCTTCCCAGAGTTGTCCTGCTGACAACTTCTTCCTTGTTCCGTTGCTCTTTTATCCACCTCCTCCTCAATGAACTATTTAATTAAAGAAGCTTTTGACTCCAAACGTCACTTCAGTGCTGCCATTAATTTTAGGGTCCTTAGTAATTTAAGATACAGTGTCTCTCTTCCCTCCTTTTATAGTTAAGAGTTGAGGCCTGAACTGGGGCCAGAAACACTGGGACTCTTCCAAGCTCTTCTCACAAAGAAAAACCTCCCCCACCCCCTACGCAAATAATTAAAACACAATGTCACTCGCAGTAGACTGTGTAAATGAGATTGTGCAGCTCTACATGTTCCAGTGAAGAAGTTCAGCTTGCTCTCCGGTGGTTTTGCCTGCCCATGTACTATGAAGTTCTAGAGGCTGCTTGCAGATGGATGGGCAAGAAGCAGACATGCACTGCAGCAAAGATGCCTCTCTCCGTCGTGTACCTTTGTCACCACGACTGTCCCGCCCACTGCGATAGGAACAACGAAATAGCTAACAGTGCTGACATACCAGTCTCCTAGCATGAGGACTGATCAGCTCAGTCTCAAGCCTGAATCCCTAACTAGAGGGGCAGAGAACGAGGGAAAGAAAATGAAAAGTGGGATGCCAAAGATCAGGAAAGCAGCTTGAAAGAGACACCAAAACCAGAGAGTCATGTTTTGGGCTGGGGGGGACCCCAGACTAGCAGTTTCCAAATCTGAACAGATACCTCTAACTTGTTAAACATTAAGGTATCTAAGTCCTTTTCTTTGTTAGATGAGTCCAAACCTGAGAACTGGTAATTACATTATTCAGGGAACAAATATGCCTACGATGGAACAAAATCCTCCCAGTCTGAAAGGACAGCGTGAAAACGCCATGCTCCTTACAGCACCTCTGTGGCTAACCCACATGGCAAAAGCGTTCTGTTCTCTGAGTCATCTGGAGCAAAAAACTACAGAGAGGTATACAACATGCACGGGGAAAATCATTTCAAGCATAACATCCTTTTCCTACCACTGCGTTTTCAATTAAAAAAAAAAATTAGATAAACCCCCAAAAACACCAAAGCAACCTAGAAGGTAAAAATACCTTCAAAATTAGCAGGTGTTCACACAAAATACACCTAACAGGAGGGGCGAAAAGTACTTTTTCATTATTTTAAGTTATAAACTAAACAGTTTCTGTTTGGGTTAATACATTGCTCGAATGTAAATTTACAAACTGGCCTTATATTTTGTTCGTTATTGCTGCTGTTTTTCGTAAGGTACTACTGCTAAATTACACAGAATTCTAAAATGGTTTGAGTGGGCAGGGGCACCCCCCACCAGCCCAGGCTGCCCAAAGCCCCATCCAACCTGGCCTTGGGCACTGCCAGGGAGCCAGGGGCAGCCACAGCTTCTCGGGGCACCCTGGGCCAGGGCCTCAGCACCCTCCCAGGGAAGGATTGCTGCCTCCCAGCTCAGCTCCAGCTCCCCTCCTGCAGCTTCAGGCCCTTCCCCTTGGCCTGGCCCCCCCTGCCCTGCAACCAGCCCCTCTCCAGCTTTCCTGCAGCCCCTGCAGGCCCTGGGAGGGGCTCCAAGGGCTCCCCGCAGCCTTCTCTGCTCCAGGCTGGACAAGCCCAGCTCCCTCAGCCTGTCTCCAGAGCAGAGGGGCTCCAGCCCTCGCATCAACTTTGTGATTCTCCTCTGGACTCGCTTTTGGTAAATTACCAAAAAATGGTAAATTACCAAAATTTACTAATATGTTCAAAGTGTTTGCAATACCTTTTGCTTAACAAGATACAGTCAAAGAATCTGCTTTCTTTTAAGCACCATCTATCTATGAGTGCTAACTTTTAAAAAAGATACAAAATTAAGTATAAAACATAGTTCCATCATTAACTAAATCACTTTTGCTGGAACTAAACTGCTGTTTTTTCAACAGTTTTCTGTGATGGATAACCCGATCGCAAGTGGATGAAGCAATTACAGAAGAAAAAAAGTTTGCTCAAGTCCTACTCAAAATGCCAAGACACATTAAAGAAATGACAAGGGACAGGAATAATTGCTGCTCAGCGGTAGTGAAGTGAAGCAAGGAGGTGAAATTAGAGCGAAAAACAAACCCAAAAATACCTCTCTAATGCCACAGATTAATACCCACTTGGAAACATGCAGGAAGGGCAATGAAGGAAAAAGCTGTAAGAGCGACTTGTCAATTAATTCACATTGAAGATTTTTCTGTTCTAGACATCACCAACTGGAGTCTTTCTGTAAAGAGTTTGAATGTCAATACCAGTTACACAAAATCTTAAAACATTTTTCAGTGCATTAATTACTGCAGAATGTTCTTCCGTGCATCATTTTAAAATTATTTAACCAAGAAAAACTATTTTTTTTCCACTGATCATATAAACATAATTAAGTGTTTTTAAATCACCAAATATAGATACAGTACTAGATAAATGTAAGACAGAGTATAGGTAAGTTTGCTAGAAAAGTAGGAATGCACTGATTATGAAGCCCTCAAATATAAACATTTTCATGAACATTAGTGCAGATAACTATTGGTTAACTACAACTTTGACTTTTTAATTTATAACTCTGTAACACACTGTCAGGAAAACCTTATTTTCTAATTTACTAACCAAAATTTTTAACTAAACCTACTTAGACTTAATAAAAAGTTATTAAAAACTCTTCATTAAAACCTGGGTAGCATCAGGTGAACATACTCCATCATTACCACTGAGGATACACACAGTATGCTGCTTCAGTCTAGTAGACACTAAACAGAATTGTATTTCAAGGAAATAAGTTATGTAAGGGCATCACATTATATGTATGTATACACACGCCCAGGTTACAAAAACAGAACTGCAGAACAGAAACACAGGTAGAACAAATGATTCCATGTCAAGGGACCATCTTTTCCTCTATGCTACTACACAGTTTCAATGACTTTCAAAAATATTAATGGTATGATTTACATTGAAAAATATATCTCCAAGTAGTTGCTTTGTCTTAACCTATAAACTGAGAGGACTGAAATTAGAATTTTGTTCTACCACTGATTAGACTACTTCATCACTACATCTTAACTTCAGAATACTACTTTAACTTGCCGTACAATCCTTTCTTCTTTCATCCACCATGTCGTGAAAAATCTTTAACTCACTATTTGTAAACTACTAAACCAGAGTGCTTTGAAATCAGTACACTAGCATACTCTTTATTACTCCTGCCCCAGAAAATCATCTTCCATCAGCTGTAAATTGTTGAAGGTCAAAGGAGTAGCAGAGAATACTTCCATCAGCATCCTAACACAGAGTCAGGTGTCTGTATAAAGCAACGATACAACAATGCCAATGCATTCACAGCACTTCATCATCTTAAGAAATCTTTTTCTTTGGTTATGTATCACAGTGGAATGACTTTGCAGTCACCGTCAATATGGCTTTTAATTCAAAATTTATCAACAGTTACACATTTTCTGCAAGAAAAGAGAAAGAGTTAGCAGCCTATACTCTGCTTATAAAAATGTGTGTCACTGAACTAAATCATGGAGTGGAGAGGTCGGTAAGATACTATCTCAAATGTACTCAGAATGCAGTGAAATTTTCCCAACAGTAACAAAACTAAGAGGTAGAGCCTGACCTTCATTTAAATCTTTAGCAAAAACCCCACTTCCTTACAAAGACTTCACCCTATCTTTTAAGGTTGTTCAGGATGCAAATCATTTGTAGTAAGAGAGAAAACAACAAAATCCCATTCTGTGGCTCAAAATTCTTACGTGAACTGTCAAAAACAACCCAACATTAAAACATGAAGTTAGATTATTATTTTTAAATTTTGAAAGGAAAAACTAAATATTGATAGGCAACTTAAACCAAGAATACTTTTTACCAATTGTATTTACTATGCTGCGGCAATTCTTTGAGCAGCATTTTTTTTCTTTAATTTTACGTAAAATGGGTCATTAACCAAGACATTTCTCAGTGCTGACAAAAAACAACTTTCAACACACTTTGTTCCTAGACCTTATAAACTTCACAACAAAGAACGTCAAAACTGTGGAGTGTCTCCACAAGGAACCGGAATATGGACAATTTCACTTGACGCTCAAGCTTTGACCTGAACAAACCCAAGTGATGCTAGCAGGTTGGAATGGTTTATATGCATGTTATGCTGATAAAGAGGGAACCAGACGGAGCACCTTATTTAGCAAGGCTGGCGCATAACTACGCGGTCATTCCTGCGGACACAACTGCTGAAAATTAACAAGTTTCTTGTCACAACTTCAGCAGCGATTTATCTATTAATGCATTTATGTATGTAGATACAAGTAAAATAAATGAACCGTAAAAGCCACAAACAATTTTTACTCTTTCACAGTCACTAACTTAGGCATGAACAAAGGTTTCTGCAGCTGTCTTCTACCTAACTGAAATATTAATCAGAACTAACTAGTTTTAAAATTATTCAAACATTTCAATATAGGTATTTGCAATACCAGTTAGAATAATTATTTGCCATATGAAATAATATATTCTATTTAATCACCAGTTACCTTTTTTCCCCTGGGAACATGCAAAACACATTCACTGTGCTTGTTCTTATTGCAAAAGATTAACATGATTTTATTGTATTACTTTTATATTGTATTAATATTGTATTACTTTTATACCAAGCGTATCAAAACCAGAATTAAAGTGCTATGAAGATTTTGGTTGCTCATCAGTTTCGTTTTACCTGGAGACTTTTTGGTTGATCTTGACTGCATCAAATAGGACTGGCGTGGCAGCAGAGGTGAAGACGGCAGTGACATTGAGACTCCTTTAGCCAAGTTCATTCTGTAAGTGTCCTCAGCAGCTGGCTGACTGCCAGTGGGAAAATCTGCATTGTGACCAGATGTTTCTATAACCTGCAAGGCATTCTCCGGGCAGGAGTCACCTGCTAAAAATAAAATTTTGTCATCTGTTATGTGATACACTAAAATGAAAGGCATAGAGTTGCACTGAAATACAAGTATTTGACACAGGAAAACATATTTGCCAGTAACAGTTGGGCATGACTCGTCTTACTGTGCACCCTCCACTGCAGAATCTAGAATAACCACTAGAAAAATTTAAATAAGTGAGATTTTATTTTACTGCAATAGAGACAGCAAGCGGGAAGAAAAAACTCCTTTCAACAAAGTACATCCTTTTCAGATTTCATCCTTAGAGGTAAAACCAAGTTTCCTATGGAGATAAAAGTATCTTACAGCTGAAAAGATATTTTAGCATCACTGGGATATCCTGAAAGTCAATAAAATATTGTTTACTGAACAGTGGAAGGAGGAATTTAGTTGAGTTACCCCTTACGCTCAACTAGAAGGGGGGTCACTAAAAGGCACTCTCATAAATGGCCAGTCTAAGCTTCATTTTTCTGTTTTAAAACTGTGAGATCCAGTTACATGCAATTTAACAGCAACAGTGATCTTTTTTATATACCAAAAACCCCAGGCTATTGGTTCACAACATACTAAGTGGCACATCAAAACAGGGAAATACACTCAAAACAGGGAAATTTCTCGCTGGTTCAACAAATGCAATTTCAGCTAAAATCAAGAATGTATTTGCAAAGCAACAGAAAAATTTATCGCTTACAGTAATGTTTCAAAGACAGCAGAAATACATGTTGAAAGTGCTAGGTTTTTCCTAGACAGACGATGGAAACAGAGCTGAAAAACAAAGGTTAACAACTAACTATAGCTTTTTCAAATACGCAAATTAGGGTATTGCTCAATAGCTTAAATGAACTACTGTTGAAATTGAATTGGCATGATTAAAGACAAAAAATAACAATACAAAAGTGATGCAAAGAGAAAAGAGTATGACGGAACATTTTATAGACAAGTCCACGTGCAAAAGCAGCATGGTTTGAAGTACTGTAACACAAAGTACAGTTAGAAGAAAAGATTTAAAAAAGTAGTATCTTTTCAAAGGTGACTCCCTCACACCAGGTTAATTTTGTTACAGTAAAGAAACACTTCAGACAAATTTCGCTCTACAGATCTGCATTTCTTTTTCATTCTGCTGTCATTCAATTGTTGCCTTCCTTTTTTAACAGCTGTTCCCCACCACATTCCACTACAGAGAGCATTAACTGAACACAGCGAACTTCCACACTGTGTCAGGACAAAACACCAAACAGGCCTGGAGAAAAGTAAAAATCTTTTTTGTCAGTTTAACTACCACTTTTTTTTTTTTTTTTTAAGAGGTACACATGGAAGATAAGAAAAGCACATGCCTGAAGGTTAAAGCCTAATTGCATGTATTTAAGATTGCTTGGGTTTTCTTCCTGGCCATGCTTTTTTCCTCACAAGAGCCACATGAGGGCTATGTATGATAAATGACCTTGAAGAATGCTATGCTGGATTCCAACTTTTCTTAATGTTTCATAACTGTAAAACTTATTCTCTTATTCCTCTGAAACCAACTAAACTATCACCGTCCAAAAGTTCTCCTATTTTCGAATAAAATGCATAGTAACAGGTAATGACTTTAAGGAAACAATTCTAGTTTCATGAAGTCAAGATGGAAATTAAAAACTAAGTAACTGTAACTTTACGTTCTTTTTTGAAGTCCGTTGCAACTATTACAGGAGTATAACTATTGGGTTTAAATCCTGGGAACTAGAAACGCAGCTGCAATGTTTTAGCAACCTAGCTGTAACACACCATTCTCACTAAAAAGTAGAGCCTAAGTATATATTTACAATAAAAAGACTAAATATTTTAGACACTATAATCACATATATGAGATTTTTTTGAAAAACCAAGATGTCTAAATTACTGAGTTCCCATTCACTTTCACTGGAAATTAAGAGGCTAAGGATTTTCTTCGTCCTTTTAGAAATTAAACTTTTGCAATAGTGTTTTTTAAACACAGACTTAGTATTAGGCATATTTTTATTATTTATTATTCAATGAAGTACATGTGTGTTTGCTTCATAAACTGTTGAAGAACAGAGAAACCTGTGATATTCCATTTTTTCCTTTGAACATATGCAAAAAGAAAGGAGGTAGAATGGTGATGCAGCTAACTGCAATTCAAAAATACTGGCGTCCTTGTTAGTTTTTTTACTAGATAGATTGCCAAGGGCTAAATACACTGCTGGCATACCCCTAATCAGTAAGTTTGGATGATTTGATCCTGACAGCAACAGCCACGACAGTCTATCTATACACACCACTGTATCGTAGCAGTTTTTTTTTTACAGCAGTGCTCCGTTTTTTCTTATTATTATACCTTCCTGACAGTATCGCAGATACTGTGGGGAGAGGTAGAGAGATGGGGCTTTCATGACAGATTCTAAGAGCAGTAGGAGATAAAAACCAAAAATCCCAAATGTGTCCCACAGAAATTCTCCTTTTCAATCACTTATTTTCCTAATTTTACAACAAGCTGTTGCTTATAGTTGCTCACATACCCATGCTGTTAAGATACAATAGCTCTTTAGGGAAAAAAATCACACCTTGAGAAAATCCAACCACACGGGCTTCAACGTATGAGGACATCATATCCTCAGGAACGCTGGAACATGTTTGAACAAGAATGTATTCTATTGAAGCAGAAAAAAAACACTTTACCAATGGAAAATAGTTAATACACTATGGAATAGCAGACAGCTGTTAGACACAAATCATTCCAAGAAAGCACAAACTCCTCCTCCAGGACCTTTCTAAAAGCCTTTTAACTAAATGCAACACTAGCTAACAGACCAAACGCACATTTGTGACCTCAAAAACCCATAAACAACAGGAATAGAAGGGAACCAACAGAACTCATACACCACAACCCTCCAAACACTGTCCCAGCCATAGGCACAAACCACATCTTCTACCAGGAGAATAAATCCCCATGGATCCTCACGACCTGAGAAAAACTCTAATAGCAATAAATAGTAAACGGAAACCTCTGTGTGGTATTTGAAAGTTAAAACCTTGCATGGACTCAAGGGGCTGTCCGGAGAGAAGTCATCTGTTGATGGTAACTAAAAGGCGCTTTCAGTTGAGGAAGTCCCTGAGTCCCCAAAGAGTTAGAGGCTGGTAAGAGGGTCAGCAGGACAGCTGCTTGCTTTGCTTTCTCTCTTTCCTACGCACATCCTCAGGGTTATTCTTCCCACTGGCCTTCTCCCGAATGGAGTAAACAAACATACTCTCACCCCCCTAAAGGGAACAAGAGGTAAAGAAAGGGGGTGGAGGAGCACAAAGAAGTAAGGGTGCAGGAGGACAGAACTGGGCAGGAGATTGGGCAGTAACAGCCTGTCTCTAGCTGATGGTAGGATGAGGCTCGCCATCCTTCACCACGTGTAACAGTCATGGCAGGAGGAAGAGCTGCTGCGTGCCAAGTTACAGCTGCGAGATGCCACGTTCCCAGAGACCAGTTCAGCCGCAGATAAATGCACTGGCCTCAGACATACACAACTTCATAACTGGTCTGTATCAGAGACACGACAAAACCAGAAGCAGATGACCACTATCTCTTGGTCCTAAGGGCTCTCTATAGAGACACACAAAATTTATTTTTCTTGTAGTACAGCACGAAGGGAGGTTCTGTATCCACACAAGCAATTATATATATGGCTGGCTATAGCTAAATTACACGTGTGATCATGTGGGACAGCAAGCTTCATTTTATATGCTTATATTATCCTTTCCTAAGTCTCTGAATCTATTATGCATATTTAATTTATCCTAATCTTACATTTTCTATTTTAATTGGGCTGATGACCAAATTTACACATTTGATCCAACTTACAGCAAAATTCCCCTAAGATATTTAGATCTACATATATGACAAGACGGACCCAAAATTAACAAGCTTGTGGGATCCACAAGGTAATACATTCTGCTTTCCACACAACAACCATGGCATTAGGGAAACAATACTAGAAAAATGCATGAGTAATAACTGCAAAAATACAGTTTGTTACAGTGCCTGAATATAACCAGATGCCACACACAGAAAACAAGGTTAGTAATTTCAAATATTCTGGCTATCAGAACAATACTTTACAACTCCCATTACATTTCTCGATCTCTACCCCAACGTAACACAGACAACCATCAGTTCTGGAATAGGAGGAAGATGACAGCTCACAAGCTTTTTTAATAATGTCAATGTAAAACATAAGGAAAGCTCCTGTGAAATCCCACTTTCAAATTTTCAAAACCTCAGAGTTGTACATTTTCCACTGCCAAGCAGCCTCCGGACAAAAAGGTTTCATAAGCATCAATCAACACCAGAGTTCTTATTCAGTGGTCAAAGTAACCATGGGAACAAAAGTTTTAAAAACCACACACAGAAAGCTTTGAGACTGGAAATCAAGCCCCAATTTAGTAGCACCTAGGGATGCAACTGAAAGGCATAATCTGATTAACAAACTACTCTTTTTTCTTTTTCTTGAAATACAAAAAGACACAGGGATGACTGACTTTAGTAATGATTTTGTAGAGCGTAATATCCTAAAAGAGAACTTGAACTTTAGGATTAAACTAATCCTTCTACTGAACAGAGAGGATAGCTAAAACGAAAACCGTTACAGTGTAAATGTCAGTATTAAAACACATCTAATTCTTCATTCAATATAAGTTGCTTAGAAACCAGAAGAATTCTAAGTATTTACCAAAATATGTGGAAACTGGAGTTTGATGCACATGTTGGAATTCAGATTATTTTAACATGAAAGAATAGGACTGCAACCTTCAAAACAGTGAAAGCTAAAACAACGAAAACGCACTCCTTCAGTCTGAATATTGACAGCAACTGCAGAAGAGTGTTCCACAGACCTCTCGCAACAGGTATTTCTGGATAGGTTAAGGGAGAAAAAGACAAAATCAGCTATCTACTAAAGTGAAACAAGGACTCTCAACCCACTTAAAATGCATCTGATAGAAAACTGTGCTATAGCAGAAGAAATCTTAAATTCTGTAGTACTGCTCAAATGTTTTTCTAAAAAAAAAACAAAACCCCACCAAAAAAAACCAAACAAACCCCCCCACCACCAACAAAAACAAACCCCACAACATCAACACTACAGAGTTCTGTTGCTGAATAAGGTTCCTCACAAGCACCCTGGGGTGAAGTGCACCAACACCACCTCCCAAGCAAACGAGAACCTGACTGTAGCAGCCTAGCTCTGAGCAGATTACCTGGCATGAACTGGAAAGCAAAGCAGCGGGGAACAAACTTTGCCACAGAACTGTTGCAAACTCTGCACTTCTGTAACACGTTTGGGCCAGGGGTCCAGAAGGTGGCAGAACCCTGCGTACCACCGCGCCCTGCCGTTAGGAAGGGAGAAGGTTAATGGGACTGGGTCTAGGGTTACGTGTCTACCAAGGCCACTGCTGGCTTATGTCAACAGTCCTCAGAGATCAACGCACAGTGAAGAGAAGAAAGAAATCAGTATTCTCTACAGAAGAGACGACAACCAGCAGTCTCAGCCTGCATGAATTGTTCTGCCTGCAAACTGCCTGACATTTCAACTGGAACAGAGGAATCACTAAATTTGTCAGCCCCTAGTGTATCATTTTTGTTAAAACCGGCGAAGGTGGCAGAGCAGTGGAAAAGTCTGCTCGGGGAGACTTGCCGTGTCCATCCCTGGACGCTCTCAAAAGCCAACTTGATACGCTCCCAGGCAACTCTGGTGCTGCAGATCCGTGGTAATTGCTGCGTGTACCCATCACTGGAACTCTTGTACGGCGCTCTGCAGAATCCTTGCCAGGACAAGCTGAAAAGGTGAGCTTAAGAGGTATAATTCTTTGCTACTTCAGAGCAAGAATAACGGACTAAGCTGAGAGGGAATTACATCACATTGACATGGAGAGCATGCAAAAGGTTGTAATGACAGTAACTACTGCTGGGTTATTTTGTTAGCTGCTTCACCCGAGGCTTCTGTCCTCTTCACACCAACTGCCCCACGATACCTCTGTGAAAACTCGAGTTTGAAGACCAGCACCAGTAACAAACTGTACCGATCCACAGGCACACACAGTGCTGTGATAAGAAAGACTGTCTCTGCAAACAGGAATATCTAACATTCAGACGTGCTTACACGTTACTACTGACAGTCTTATTAAACTTTATTCTGCATTGCAGGACGTGTTTCATCCTAAGAAACATTAAGAAAAGACGAGACTTCACAGACAAGTTCAGAAGGAAATTAACGGTGGGGAAAAGAAATTAGCTGTACGGCACGAGGAAAGCCATACTGCTGGAAACCACCTCGCAGAACGAGGTACTGCTGTGTTAGGAAATAAGAAACTTTAAGGATTAGCAAAAACAGTGGGTTTGGTATTTAAAAAAAAAAAAAAAAACAGTTTTCTTCTACGTTCCATTCACATCCTATTTTTTAACAGAATTGACAGGCAACTGTAGACAGAATTCTGTAGCATGCTTCAGTGACTAAGCTGCTTTATTTTAATTGCAAAACAGTGATAATTGCCCTTTAAAGACTCTGTGTCTTTCAAAATCAGAATGTTGACATGGGTGCACGTACTTGTACATACACAGCCAGTTCAACACAGTGAGAAGGCAGTCTAGGAAGAAAGAAGGAGCCAAGTGACCTGGTCTTTCCAGTGAGGACAAGTACCCACTCACACTACTACCAACACTGATCAGGAGGTTAAAGAAAACTTCATGGTCAGTGAAGCAGTTGATCAGCCTTCTGGGATAAGAAAACAGGCTTCTGTCATGTAAAATACATGCAGTAGGGAAGATCAACATTTAATTCTTTTACTCTTGAGACTCTGGAAAGACTAAAAGGGAGAAACTAGCCTGGAATGGGAATAACACTCATTACAGCCAGAGCAACAGAAGCAGTGAAGTGCATTGAGTAAGAAACAAACCAAGTAAAGATGAGCATAGAAGTTCCAAATGGACAATCTTTGCCAACTATGCTCGTACTTGACATTATTTGCTCACTTTCTGGCATTTATTTCTGAAGACTGGATTACTTTTTCAGTACACAAAATACTAATGTTCTCTTGTAGTGCTTACTTAAAAAAACAACCAATTTTTAAAGAAAACAGCAATAAATAGAGGTTATTAGGACCGCTGAAGTAATTTCTATTTATGTGTTTCAAGGTTAGGATTTTGGGGGGGGGGGGGGGGGGTGGTTATATGTACATGGGATATATCACTGGAATTAGCTTCTGGGAAAAGACATTCACCACATGAAATACTCACTGCTCAGCAAAAAAAAAGGAGTTTAAACTCTTAAATAACTGTCAACAGCCACAGAAAGTGGGCAAAGCAACATAGAGTAATGAAAAACAGCTCCATATTTCAAGCATGAAACAATGCTTCCTCTGTTGCAAGATATTTTTAGAGTAACAACAAACAGTCAAACTGAAGCCTGAAAGCAGTCCAGTACAAGTTCAATGTTCCAGCTAGTGGATGTGTACTCGATGCACCATGAAGTCCCTTTGCACTTAAAATTCAAAGCCCAGTATTATAGAGAGTTTGGACAGGAAAAGCCAATTAAATTTGCATATTTAGTTTTAAAATGCAAACTATTTAATCATTTCAAGTCTCTCCATTTGCCAGAAGGGTATCTGAAGCTCTTAGAGCTCTCAGCTTGGTTACAAGTATTTTAGTCAGACAGAAATGTTTAAGGAGACATAATGCAAGAAAGGTGAGGTTTAAATATGCATTTACCTGAACAAGTTCAGCTAAGAGTTGAACCTTTACTGCTACAGGGAAATCACTCTGAAAGCACTTCATTTTAAAATAGTGATGAAGTAGTGGGTCTTAATAAAAGATTAGGCCTTCCTGCAAAGCAATTCCACTTCTATTCTAAAGTAGCAATTTATTTGCCATTGGCAAAAAAGACCCGTGCCAGTGAATTTAGGTTTGTTACCATCCCAAGTGCTGCACTAGTGCTGTGTGTCAGGCTTGTCACGGGCCTATGCTAACAGGAAGGGCAGAAAGAAAAACAGGAATGGCAGAACATCATACCAGTGATCGCAGCTCATGCCTTTGAAAGCCATTTTATTTTTCAAAAAAGAATACCAAGTATAATCTCAATTTCTTAATTGTATCTGATCAAAAGTAAAAAAGGAAGAAGACCCAAATTCACAGATTTTGTCCATAGTGACAGGACAAGGGGAAATGGCTGCAAGTTGCGCCAGGGAAGGTTCAGGTTGGAAATGAGGAGAAAATTCTTCTCTGAAAGGGTGGTCGGGCATTGGAACGGGTTGCCCAGGGAGGTGGTGGAGTCACCATCCCTGAGGGTGTTTAAGGAAAGGTTAGATATGGTACTTAGGGACGTGGTTTAGTGGGTAATAGGTGGTGGGGGGATGGTTGGACTAGATGATCCTTGAGGTCACTTCCAACCTTAATGATTCTATTCTATTCTATTCTAAAATGTTGCTAAAGAGCTATGCATACAAACAAAGTACCTAAGTGTATGCCAATCTACAACAGAACATAAGGCAGGAACGAAAGCATCTGTTCTATCCTAACATTCACAAACTTTGTACCCCCGTATTTAGGTCAAAGACACTTACATAAAGATACTGGAACACAAGAAGAAACGAAGGAAAGTAAGTCTCAAAAGAATATTGTAAAAAAAATCAAGTCTGATAGAGGAGAATCAAACAAGATCCAAGAAGGATTTATTAATATGAAATTATTTTCTTGCCCAAATCAAAAAATCTGAATATGAAGACAATCTCTGGAAGTACAATGCACACAAATACATAAGCACTTCAATACTTTTTGCTTCATCATTGAGAAATCAAAAACACTGATCTCATTTCTCCAGATTCTCTGCCTTTAAAGCACTGTAGTACTACATCCCAAACATTATCTTTCTGTTATAAAAATAATAATTTTTCCCTTGTTATTTGAGCATTACATGAATGTCTAACAAACCTTTAAGCTGGAAAACCTAGAAGTCCCGACTACTTACCGCATTAACTTCTACCAAAACCCACCAAGTTTTCATGCATGCCGTGTACCACACATGATGTTAAACTTCTGATGGGATTTAGTGCAGGAAGAACACTGCAGACTAAGCACAATACTGCCATTATTCGTGTTCCTTCAGGCCTGATACTGGGTCAACAGAACAATGCTCATGCTACTAAAAAGCCATCTGAAATAGTTGAGCATGTTCTGTAGAAATTTAATATCTGGGATGTTGTTTTCTTTTTAAGTTGAAATACATTACAAGTATTTTATATTGAATGGTCTTTTGCTTACTAAACGTACCAAAAAAAAACCCACCCCAAAGCAGCAGATTCCCAGAATGCAGGCAAGTCTTTAGGCTTTAGGACAGTCAAAGAAAACAAACATAACTATATACTACAAAGCAGCTGGGAGCATAGAAAACCAACATTAAATACTAACACAAATCTACCTCTGAAGCATTTTTAAGCATTTAAAAAGGAGTAGCTGAGCAGAACTTCTACTAAAAGAATCATAATTAAAAAGTATTCTTGTTTGTATTCTGAAGCTCAATATGTGCATTCTTTACACTATTACCTCTACATGGACACAGACCAGACTTGCAGAGAGAACTTGAGTTCAAACAACAGTCTCCTGGCTTCAATTTCTTGAATTGTGACATTAATCTATGAAGTTTCTGTGTTCTACTGAAATAAAAAAAAAAAGGTCAGTTCCTTCCAAGAGAGGCCAGAGGCAGAGAATCTCCCAGTGGCTACAGGGGTGAATTTAAAAACCTTAAGGAAGGAAACTGGAAAACATACAATCCACAATCAATTATGAAACTACAGGAGAGCAGAAAGAAATTTCCAAGGTAGTTATAAAGAAACACAGCATAGAAATAAAGACAAGAAACAAGATTATCTGAAATCTAGAAAATAAAAGTCCATTACCAAAACAAAGCAAAAAGCAAAGGATAAGGAAAGAAAATGTGTGCCCTAAGCAGAAGTCGTAAGGACTCCTGCGAGTTACACTAACAGACTCCCAACCAAAAAGACGAGGTCTGCCACTTCTTACTAGAAAGACACCTTCTAGGGAATCTCTAAAGGACTTGGAAACTCTTCCAGAGTTTAAAGAGATAACATGTATTTGATGGGAACAACCTGACAAAGAGGAGAAAATGACAAACTTCTACTTTGTTCCTGAGACCGAATGAAAACCTTGAGAAACAAAGGGAAGCTGAGAGAGTAATTGCTGTCTATTTCCAGCCCAAGGTACACGAGACAGTATAAAATCACAGATTACTTTCCAGGACACAAAAATTAAACCTTCTTGTTTACCCTCTTCCTGCTTGGTTCCAAACATTCACAGAATAGTTTTCTGTTAGTTCAGTGCGACAGGTGCAGATTGTGGGGTTTTCCCCTTCGAGTTCTGTCCCTTACCAAGTACGCACATCCCTTTAATGGAAGGAAGGGGCACAAAATGAAAGAAAAATCAACTTACAGATACCTATTTCCATACACCAGAAATAACTATGCCTGAAGGGGTATAAAGACTGGTTGCTTTATACTGCATAAAACCTGAAAAAAGCTGGATGCAGAAAAATTTGGGATGCCTGAGTCCTTGGGTCAAAAAGTTAGTTTGTTTGAAATTCTGTTCCTTTGGAAAATCAGCTTATGTAAATACAGTATCAACAACCTTGTCTTCAAACCCATGCTTAGACTTGAGTTCAGTAAGTTTTGGTTTGAAAAGCTGTTCTATTCATAAACAACATGCTGACAACACTGCTCTCTTCTCATCTGTGTTCATGTATTTTTGCATACACTGATAGACAATCATGTATGTAATTATGTATGTACATGTTTAAACACACAAATTATGCTTCATTTCAATTTTACCTAATCCTACAACAGCCACCTACCTATCAAAGCCTCCCAGCCACATCTAAAGAAACCCATTTTAATGAAACAATTGTAGAAGAAAGAATCATTACTGAAGCAACTGCATGATCTGAGCCCAGCAATGTACCACTGCTACTGGAGCAGCCTAAGGTACCGTTTTTCCACCCAGAAGAGAGATTCCCACATCGGTCTTCTAGGTGATTAGGGTGGAAGGTCTTTATGTAAAGACCCTCTACCAGTCCTTGGCATAGCACTTCAGGCTCTTTCCCAAAAGCATCAACATCTATTCTTGCCATGCTCTTTTCCAAGATAACCCTGAATTACAAAAAATATTGAAAATTGTAATTAACATACTCAGCAGCTAGATTTCAAAAATGTTACGCAAATTTTTCGGTCTTCAGACCTCAAGTCCGAGCAAATGAGGAAATTCTAACATTAAAATCCATACAAGCTATTTAAAACAAACAAACAAACAAACAAAACCACAACAGTCCTAATTTCTTTTTGTTCTTTAACCCTTTTAGAGACTTTTTAATACTACAGTTGTGCCTTCAATCCGGGAAAAAACCCATTCAAATTTGCACTGGTTCGCAAGGCTAACAGATGTAAAAGCGATAAGACAGAGTTAACGCACAAACAGGAAGGTCTATTCAGCAAAACAGGAATCATCCCACTCAGAGCTGAATTACGCAGACTTCCAGGCATTCCTTTTATACACAAGTAAACCCACGGGAGAACAGGGGTTACTTCAGTTTAAGAATAAGCTATTGCAGTTTTGCCTAAACCTCTTCCATTTTGACTTCATTTGGATTGGAAGAGTCACCAGTGGTCAAGACAGAGCTCTCAGGAGTTACTGCTGCTCAGCTGCAACTCAACACCCCAGCGCCTCTCCTCTGTCTGCCAGGATGCAAAGTACCACAGATTTGTCCATGCACCTTAGCAGAAGTCTGCAAGCACATTCATAGAGTCAGTTCTGAAATGGCTATGGCAGCTCAAGATCTCACTACCTTCTAGCTGTTCGGCATTATTCCTCAACTGTGTAGATACTGAAAAAAGATAACAGGTCTTCATAATCGGGTTCAGTTGGGCACGACTGAGCTGCGCTCTCTTGTCTACTTCCCACCACACTCTGAAGCTCTGAAAAACCTGAAAACTTTTTCAGAACTTCACCAGAAAAAAAAAAACAAACAAAAAAAACCACCCCAAAATCAAGTCTATGTGCCTACAAAGCCAAGAGAAGCATTTAAATTTACTACTGCATTATTCTTTGCAATGGTAGCTAGAAGGATGGATGCTCCCTCATTAACCGTCTCTCAAGTCAGCTTCCATCATCAGCGTGCATTTTCACTCTCTTCATAGCTCTTCAGAGACCCATAAATTTTAAGAGTTGTTGCTGTTAAGGACCTGAAGGTCCATGAAATGGGACAACTCTACAGTTAAAAATATTTCCATTTCTCATTGTTTGCACTGTTTGGAGTTTAAGGATCAGGGAGAGGAGTGAGAAAAAAAATCAGCTCTGCAATGACCAACGCTCTTTGCCTTGCTTCCCATCTTCCCTAAAAGCTGAGAAATGTCTTACAGTTGAAAGAATTGGAAGGTCTTTTGGAACAAAAGGGAAAGACTATTAAACTGAACACAACTTTACAGGAAGTCCTGGATGTTACACAGAACGGAATGCACACATTTCTTTTCAAACTTTTCACATCTTCAAATGCAAAATATGCCAAAATTTCTGGAATCCACTGTATAAATTAATTCCTTTATAAAAGTGGCTGCTGCACTCCTCCTTACTCTAGCTTTCACCAGTCAGGCGTTATTCACCTATTTTTCCCAATACATGGTTTCTGTAACTTTCAAATCATACACGAAACTCTAGAGCTTTGCTTAAAAATTTTAAAAAAAACAAACCAAAAATGAAACAAAAGAAATCCCACACTCTAACGCTCCCCTTCATGTTCAGAAATACAGCAGCATTGTATCTGTACAAGCAAAGGGAGAGACTCCTTCCTTTTGCACACATTAATCCAGACAGATGTGATGAGATCCTAAAATAAAAAAAATATGTGGTTTCTCACCTAAAGGCAAAAGGCTTCAGATTTTAATCAAAGCCTGGTAAAAGCTCTGTTCCAAGCAGCCTGATTTTCCTTTTGAGCTTAAACCAATTTCCATCTAGTATTTTAAGGAAAAATGTACCAATGAGAGCCTCACCACAGGAATCTTCAGCCCACTATGTTTAAACAACTCCAGCTGGTTAACTTCAAGTCAGCAGTACATACAAAATTAACAGGACGCCTTTCGTTTTGCTCTGTGATCACTTCCGTGCACCCCTCACCTAATGTCAATGTTTTTTCTTTTCAGGACAGCTCTCATCATTCAGTCACTTCGAAAGAAACTGTGGTGGAGTGTGAACTTCAGAAGACCACAAGAATTTCCTGAAGAACACATTACCTGCCAGATGAACACAGAACTGCTTTTTGCTAAAGAACAGTTAAAATACGCTCCCCCTGAAGGACACAGTGTAACTCCGTATAGTTTTAAAAGCTGCAATGCAAAACATGTCTAAAATTTACTTGTCAAAGAAAGTATGACTGCATTGTTTTCAAGGTTCTGACAAATGTGAACGTGGTAGTCTGCGTTACATTCTGTACCTAACATGTTAAAGGAATACATGGGTTTACTTTCTTTTAATTCTGAGAGTAATAAATTTGTGTTGCTAAAGAGCATGAATTCACTCTTACAGACAGATGCATTAGTCTACATGAACAGTCTGAAGTTAAAAACTGTGGAAAAGGTAACTGTCATTCAGGTCTGTGAGCTTTCTAGCCATTGCAGCGAAGACTTGAGCCTGACCTGCACAGTGCAGGCAGGTTTAATGCTCAGCCACCAACACCTACACTTCTGTAATTATTATTCCTTCTCCAAGGGCATTGCTGGTCCTTCTCTGCCCTCGAAAATGGCTATTAGAGTTCTTAGTTACCTTTTTCCTGAAAGACAACATAAATAAGTAGTAGCCTACTAAACTCATAATTATTAGTAAAATAAGCTTTATATTTTTTTGAAGTAAAATGTGTTGATGATTAACTACAGAAATTTTTTGAAGGTAAAATTAAAAACTAGAACATTATAGAAGTTTGATAACCAACTTAAAAACTTTTCACTAAATTTATTTTCTTCTTTTTTTCCTAAAGACATGAATAATAAAAATCGTATCGCCCATACTACATAACGTTTTTTCTTATTTTTCTTAATTATATTTAGTTTAAAATACATTTCTGTAGTTCAGGGTCCTGAAACTCTGGCCTTGGGCCGTGTTTAAGCTGGCAGGACAATGCGCACAGCTCGCTCTCAGTATTTCTATGGGAAGAAGCAGGAGCAAGCTGCTCTCCTCTGTCCTTCCTGGCAGCGATTCGGGAACGAGCGCGCTGGATCCCCTCCAGGAAGCTGCAGACCTGCTGCTCATGGTCTGCATGGAAGCGGTCTGGCCAAAAGGGAGGGGAGGCCCCGTGGCCTGCAGACCTCCCCGCAGCTGGCGTCAGCAACGGGAGTCACCCGCAGCCCTAGAGAGGGGGCATCACTGCTGCAACAGAATGAATTTAATTGCTGGGTTTATAACGCACAACTCTTCTACATTAGAAAATATTTTATTAATATTCATACCTGAGTCTTTCTTGTTCCCTTTTCCACCCTCTCGGCTCTTTTTTAAAACTGCCTTTAGCATTTTAAATGTTGCTCCTAAAGGATAACAGAAAGAAACAAAAATAAATGCGTCATTAGTAATGTCCATTCACACAGAATTGAATGAAGTAAAGGTAGGATCAATACAAACAAAACAGTGAGGTAAGCAGGAGAAACTTTTTGGAAGTCGCACTTACTTTTCACAGCATAGCTTGGTTAAGCAAAGTCCTGATGCACAAGGAATGTTTTAATACTTGAACTAAGCAATTAGAGTTCATTGTCGTCTTACACGGAAAAATAATACAACATTCTCCACATTCCACACATAATTAAGGTTACAAGGCTAAACCCATACTGTAAGACACTCCAGTGAAAACAAAACAGAATAAAGGTCTGACTCCTGACCGGAGCTCACCAGCATAGCCGGGGGAGCAGGCAACACGTTAGAAAGTCGCTATCAGCTGGGGACTGCGAACTGCAGGAGAGTAGAACAGACAGGTGACGAGGGGACACGGTATCACCACACAACTGCTCTTCACCTGCATGCAACACACTGTTGACCAACGCCGAAACAGCTGAACAAATTCCCTAAATCGCTGCACTGCACCGCACGTGCCCATGTGCCCACACGCATGTGCCTGTCAGCACATGCATTTCTGTCTTCCGCATCGCAGATTTAACAGTCAACTTCACGTAAGCAGCAGCCGCAGATTTCAGAGGATTATCAATTATAAGGAAAATATATCTGGGATGTAAACCTGGAAGATACTTGTTTCTGATAACTATCTTCAGTTACAAAGCAAGGAAAATGGAATAAAAGGAATTATGAAGAACACTTCTTTCCCAAAAAGCTTTCGGGAGCACCTAATAAATTCTAATTTTATTTGTCTTCTCTACTGAAAAATTCCAGAGATATCTCATTTTAGAAACCTTGCAGTACAGAGGATGCAACAAGAAAAAAATCATAAAAATCTGACCATGCTGTATAATATCACAGATTCCCACAAAACTCACATGAAATCAACAGAATAAGCAAAAATCTTTCATCCAAAAAAAATATGGATTCTTCAGAAAGTTGACTTCTTTTTATGAAATAAAGAAGAAAAAGAAAAATCAGTACAACAGAGTTCTTAGGCTTCTATGTATACCCTGAAGCACATACAACTAGTACTAATTAGAAACCTGGAAGGTTTCCAGAGCCTGTGCTACATTCCATGCCCAAATCCCTGGGTCAGTCCCACACAGGTACAGCTGTGCACACAAATGGCTGGGTTTCACGTGGCAGGGTAACATCTCAAGCAACTGCTACCCATGAGTTACACGCCTTAGTATCGCACACCACGGAGGGCAAGCAGGCAGCAAACGCGTTGTTCTGCGCCCTGCATCTCAGGCTCTGCTCATGCTCTCTCTCTGCAAACTACGGGGGTAAAAGAAGTTACGCAGTCTTTTCAGGTGTTTCCCAAAGAATGTGAACTAAGCAGCCCTCTTCATTTTCAGCATTAAAAAACAGAAAAAGCCCAGAAAAATACACTCCAAAAATGGATCATCTAACTGAAAAATTAAATAAACTAAAAGGAAGCAAATTATGATTACTTATGGCATACAAACCATAAATGAATTTCTGAAATTAAGCATCACTATACTATACTGGAATGTTGAACGCCAACTGGAAAGAGTGAAGCAGGGTTTTTGAAACGTACATTCGATGGTCTTATAATATCAGTAATTCAATAGCAATCATACTCTATAGGCAAAGGCTGTGTGCCAGCTCCCAACACATCTGCCCAGCAGACATCTTCTGAAGGAGCCTGGGTCCCATTGCGGGCACCAGAATTCGGATCAGGTGGAGGGAACGGGGAAGACAATGCCAGAGATCAGCGGTCTAGCCACTGTGGCTTAAGAAACTGAAAAGGTTGTTTATTTTTAAGAGGAGAATCACAGAACCATAGAATGGTATGGGTGGGAAGGGACCTTCCAGCTCACCTAGTGCCACCCCCTGACATGGGCAGGGACACCCCCACCAGCCCAGGGTGCCCAAAGCCCCATCCAACCTGGCCTTGGACACTGTCAGGGATCCAGGGGCAGCCACAGCTGCTCAGGGCACCCTGTGCCAGGGCCTCAGCACCCTCACTGAAGGGTGACCTTCTTGATCCTCAAGAAGACTTCAGGAGAGATGTAACTACATTAGCCTTTTATCTATTTTAAGACTGTTACACAAAAGGAACAATCTATCCTGTCTATCAACTCTTGATAGATCAAGTAATACCAGTCTGCTTTGCAGCAGACAAAATTTAGCTTAGACACTAAGAAAAAGCTTCCTAGCAGGATGGACAACAAACTACAGGAAAACTGCCAGCCCATATGGAAAGAGTGGAACATTTATGTCTAAAACTAATGTTCAGTGCCAGAGCTGAAGCAGAGAGAGCAGCGTAGGCTTGTGAGGTGAGGGCCGTGGAGAATGGGCAGGAGGATGCTGCAGTGGGCAGCAGCAGCAGCCCGAGTTAGGAAGTGTTAACACTGCCGAGAGCTGTCCAAAGCGGGGCTCTTTGTAGCCGTGGCTCAGTGAGGCACAGAAGGCGGCACGAGCAGGAGGAATTCATTCTGTCCTGGCTTTGCGTGGCAAGGGTTTGGTAGCGGGGAGCTGCAGGGGCGGCTTCTGCAAGAAGCTGCTAGAAACTGCCCCCATGTCTGACATTTTTCTAATAGAAAAATCCAGCAGGGGTTAGGCCTGCGACCAGTATACACCTTCGTTTTTACATGATTATAGGCTCAGGGGAGACATTATTGCCCTCTACAACTACCTGAAAGGAAGCTGTGGTGAGCTGGGGTTCGGCCTCTTCTCGCAGATAACTAGTGACAGGACTAGGGGGAATGGCTGCAAGTTGCGCCAGGGGAGGTTCAGGTTGGAGATTAGGAGAAAATTCTTCTCTGAAAGGGTATTCAGGCATTGGAACAGGTTGCCCAGGGAGGTGGTGGAGTCACTGTCCCTGCGGGTGTTTAAGGAAAGGTTAGACGCAGTACCAAAGGACATGGTTTAGTGGTTAATAGGTGGTGGGGGCACAGTTGGACTGGATGATCCTTGAGGTCTCTTCCAACCTTAATGATTCTATTCTATTCTAATAATTGCAAGGAAAACACTCACACAACTGGTCTGGCTGGAGTAAGATGTGTTAGAGGATGAAAGATTCAGACAAATCAATGTATTTCATTTGCATAACACAGCTGTCAGTGGATGGTGACAAAACCAAAACAAAACCCACAAGAGAAGCCATAAACCTCACAAGCTTCTGCTTCAGGCATGAAAAAGGATCATAACCATTAAAGCTTATTTTTCTTCCAATTCTACCAAAAGTTGTTTAATAATGGAAATCTTTCAGATGGATCAGATCCGTAAGCTAGTTATGAAACTGTAGATAAGAAGGAAAAAATACTTTTAAAAGGGTTTGAACTCTGACGATCTAAGCAGTTTTCCTTTAACAGCTGGTATCTCTTAGAGAAGTTTAGTGCATGAGGAAGCATACAACTTTTTGATTAAAGAGTCTTGAGGTTTTTTTGCGAGAAAGTCATGTGAACACTTCACATTTTTTGAAATCTAATTAATCTTCAAACAGTATTAACAAATCAAGAACCTAAGGAAGTCTTTCATAGTTTGAAACAGGTATGAGGGAACAGTCACTTTACATTAAAAATCGTGTATAAAAGCATTACTTGAGTTATTACAGATACTCCAGTGATGCAGACAGCTAACTTTCCTCTATCCCTATAAAATATAGATACAGAAAAAGGTATTTAAAAATATTACTTCTTACAAGAGCATAAATTAAAACACAGATTAAACAAAAAAGCTTTATTATCAGGAAATGAGAAATTTAAAGGCTGGACCATGCAATCCAAATTTGTGCTGCTTCTGTGCATAAATTGTGCTAGAAACTTTAATTATGTAAGCATGTCCTGCCCGCTCATCTGGTGCAAAGGATGTCCACAAACTGAAACCTTGTTTGTCTACAGCACACCAACCGGGGCCCAGGAAAGCTCTGGCTCTACCACATGGCCATTGTGATTCACAGAGGCAAAAGACTGCTCAAACATCTGAAACGTATTTTTCCTAAAATCTGAACGATTCACTCCCCAAGTTTATTAACTGTTCTTTCAGAATAGCTTCCTCCTTGTGCATATCATATAGGCTGCAGTGGCTATAAAGACATACACATCCAGTGCGCACTGCATGTGCTTTGGCTATACAAAATAATTAAAAGTGCTGCAGTGAATGCTCCTTGCTTAAAGACCAGGCTCCTTTGATGCTTTCTGAATCACACAACAGCGTGGAGTAGAATACCGCTACAGGACAGCTGTGATACACACCTCATACCTATCAGCCAAACTCTTAGAAGTCTTCATTGCTAGTTCTTCCAGCAAACAGTAGACACCAGCTAAATTGTTCTTTCCCGTGTTCTTGAGCACCATTTAAAAAAAAAAGGATCTAATTTTAGTACAAAACTCTTAAAAAAAATAGCAAGAATTTAAATCAACTGTTCTGACTCATCTCAAATCCTTCCAGCCACTTCACCCCATAACATACTGGTCCTTGTATGAGTTTGGAACTAACAAAGACTTTATGCTTCATATTCAGACACCGGTCATTTGTCCCAGAAACCCAGATATCTAAATTTCACCTTAATATTACATTTTGAAGGTCTTACATTCTTTGGAACCCATTTTTATATGTAACTGGACAGTTCCTTAAGATGCAAATTTTCTCAGCTCATTTTAGTACGTTGCAATTGAGGTAACTGTACTCAAGGGTACCGTACCTTTTAACATTCCTAGCAGGCATTCACAGGCTCAGTTACAGCATTTAGTGAAGAAAACACTGTTCAATCATATAATTCAAGGCTGAAACAAAACACCTATGTAGAAGAATGGGAGATCTAATTTGGTATTCTCTAACTTCTGCCTGGCTTTGAGACGTTAATGTTTCCTCTAAATTATTCAGTGTTGTATATTGTCCGTATGTTTTATCATGAATTTTACTTACAAGCATTTTAAAATCTCTTAAGCCCCGCAGAACAACAGTGACTTTATTAAAATTCAGCTCGTATCACAACCTGGAAGTCTTGCTGAAGTTCACAGCGCATGTCTCATGTAGCTCTGTCCTATGGCACCCACTGGATGCATTTTCATTATTTTCTTTTTCCCCCCAAAGTGATACAGCTTAGTGGTGTAATTTGACCAGAGCCCAAAAGCACGAGGGTAATTACAGAAGTTTGGTTTCAGAGAGCTGATCCTTGGAGGGGCATGCGTAGCCTACTGAAAGTAAAAACAGTGACATTGTTGCAAGAGAACCAGATCTTTCTTCAGAAAAATATAGTAATAATAAAACACAACAGTTACAGGATCTTGAACAGGTGTAGAGCTAAAAGAAACCCGCCATAGCAGCTCAAAGAGAAAAGAAGTGTGAGCTTAAAAACGTCAGTGGAAAAAATAATGAGTGCAAAGAGGGATCCAACGGATACAGAGGCAGTGGGCACACACTGCAACACGGGAGGTTCCCCCGAACATCAGGAATCCCTTCTCACTGTGAGGGCGACCAAGCACTGCCAGAGGTTGACCAGGCAGGCCGTGGAGTCTCCCTCCTTGGAAGCAGTTAAAAATTAGGAGGGAGACCTTATTGCCCTCTACAACTCCCTGAAAGGGAGTTGTGGTGAGCTGGGGGTCGGCCTCTTCTCGCAGATAACTAGTGACAGGATAAGGGGGAACGGCTGCAAGTTGCGCCAGGGGAGGTTCGGGTTGGAGATGAGGAGAAATTTCTTCTGGGAAAGGGTGGTCAGGCATTGGAACGGGTTGCCCAGGGAGGTGGTGGAGTCACGGTCGCTGGGGGTGTTTAAGGAAAGGCTGGATGTGGTACTTAGGGATGTGGTTTAGTGGGGAATAGGTGGTGGGGGGACGGTTGGACTAGATGATCCTGGAGGTCTCTTCCAACCTTAATGATTCCATTATTCTATGTTATCTGGACATGGTCCTGGGCAACTGATTCTAGATGACCCTTCTTGAGCAGCAGGGCTGGACAAGGCAACTTCCCACAGTCCCTTCCCTCCTCAGTCATCCTGTGATTAGTGAAGCTGCTGAGCAGGAACAGACTCAGTACTGACCCATGGGGTACATCACTAGTTACTGGCCTTCAACTAGACTTGGTGCCACTGACCACACGTCGCCTGCATGGCACATTGTACCTTTTACAGTATGCTATCCCCTTCCAGTCTACCCACCCTGCACATGCTGCTTTTAAGGGAGAACCCCAATTACACTCGGAAGAAGAGAAATGCCTTGAAATGCCTGAAATGCCTACTGAAGGAGGAGGATGGGAATATCAGGAAATGCAACTGTAAGTCTCCTAGGTTGGTTCAAATACATTCTCGTTCTCCAACAAAACTCACGTAAGATCAAATTCTAGCAGAGGTAGCAAATAACCAGCTCAAGGGGCTACAAAGAGGACCCTTTCTGCCCCTGAAGAAAATCTCACAGGACGGACCAGAATAAAAACATTACAGAAACTAGCTGTACTGCAGTAGAAAGTGCATTCCAACTCACTCAAAGAATCATAGAACATCCCGAGCTGGAAGGGGCCCCCAAGGCCCATCAGCCCAACCCCTGACTCCACACAGGACCAGCCCCATCACAGCAGATGGCTGAGAGCATTGGCTAGATGCTCCTTGAACTCAGCCAAGTTTGGGGCGGTGACCTTGGGGCTCCCTGGGGAGCCTGTTCCAGGGCCGCACCACCCTCTGGGGGAAGAACCTTCTCCTGATCTCCACCCTAACCCTCCCCTGGGGTAGCTCCAGGCCATTCCCTGGGGTTCTGTCGCTGGGCCCCAGAGGGAGGAGATCAGTGCCTGCCCCTTGGCTCCCCCTCGGGAGGAAGCTGTAGGCCGCTGTGAGCTCTCAGCCCTCAGCCTCCTCTTCTCCAGGCTGAACCAGCCCAGGGCCTTCAGCCTCTCCTCACACGCCTGCCCCTCCAGACCCTTCCCCACCTTTGTTCCCTCCTCTGGACACTTCCCAATAGTTTTGTCCTTTCTGTGCTGTGGCGCCCAAACCTGCCCCCAGCACTCGAGGTGAGGCCGCCCCAGCGCAGGGCAGAGTGGGACCATCCCATCCCTGGTTCGGCTGGCAATGCTGGGCTTGGTGCCCCCCAGGACACGGGTGCCCTTCCTGGCAGCCTGGGCACACTGTTGGCTCACGGTCACCTTGCTGTCGACCAGGACCCCCCAGTCCCTCTCCGCACGACTGCTCTCCAGCGTCTCACCCCCCAGTCTGTCTGTACAGCCAGGGCTGCCCCTGCCCAGGGGCAGGATCTGGCCCTTGCCCTTGTTAAACCTCATGTGGTCGGTGATTGCCCAGGTCTCTGATCTGCCCAGATCTCTCTGCAAGGCCTCTCCACCCTCAACAGAATCAACAGCTCCTCCCAATCTGGTGTCATCTGCAAACTTGCCCAAAAGATCTTCTACTCAATCCTACTTTAAACGGTATATGCCTCTCAGTACTACAAGGGCTACAAATCCTAATCACCAGATTCCAAAAGAAATGAAAAACAACTCTAAGCATTTTTTCTAAATGCATAGTCAAACACCCTCTCCCAGATAACCTCCTAAGCTAAGACTTACCAAAGAAAATGAGTCCCAGTGTATTTATTACACTCTGCTTTTTAAATAAAAGGGGTTTTTTTCCTTTTCCATGCAAAAAACATGCGCCATGTTAGAAAGTCTGCATTATGCAATAGTAAGATCTGGAGCTGTTAATGAATTTCAGAATTACATTCTACATACATAGCTAGAACCGAGTGGCAATAAAAAAAAAAAAACCAACACCTGAAAACCTGCATATTATATTTTCTTCTTATTTTGCAAACATGACAAGTATAAATTTTTTATTAATCACAACAGAGACGCTTGATACAGAACTGAAATTCTACAGTATATGTCATTCCTATTCTTAGGATATAGGTAGGGGGTATCAGGAGATCAAATAGAAGAAAATCAGGGACAACTCCATCCTAGATTTTCTCTTTTTGAAATTGAGGCCAGCTTCCTTACTGTGCATATGGTTCTTCATGGTTCTATTCCAAGACAGAACAGAAATGGCATGCAAAAAGGTTGATTGTGTCTGAATCAACAATGTAGATACAGAAGTTGTCCATTATCCAGAAGCAAAATCTATTTCCTTCCTTCTCCCCATAAAATTGTATGCAAAAATGAAAGATAACCACTTCTGTGGTGGTTGCACAACTGCGTGGTAAAGAGTGGTAATCTTCTGCGTGGCAGCACAACCTCCAGAGAAGTTCAGCTCTGGCTGTGTCAGTTACTCTCAGGAGAGACTGAACCAATAAAGGCTCTAAACAGGAAAGCAAGCACAGTGACATGTACTATTCATTTGCAAGCTGAAAGGTACAAAAAAAACCCCAACAACCCCCCAAAATACCAAAACCAAAACCCAAAAAACCCTGACTTCTTGAGTAATTCTAAAGCCAACAGCTTGGTTACTTTACACCACCATTCAAATTCCACAAAGGTGTGTAGTTGAGCCGTTTATGAAATGAACCAAATGCTACAGCTTCAAAATATCAGTTAAAAATAAACTACATATTGTTTAAAAAGATCCCAAACTTATTTGTACATACTGTGAAGGTTTCTGACAAAAAGCATTTTGGCTTCAGATAAAAAATTTCTTCATACCCATCTTTCACACTTCAAGACGACTGATCAAATTGAACGGCACTACTGTATGTTTCCATTGCCTCATCCCTCGAAATGGGGGATATGGGATCTTGTTTCGTTTTAAAGATACTTGTATTAATAGGATGTTTTCCAGTAATGCTGGCATCTCGTCTTTCCTAAGCACATTGTGTTTCCTCTTTCTCTACAACAGCTTAAACAAAATCATTCACTGCCTCAGATTTCAGAAACACTTCCAGCTATTGCAATTATTTTGCTTTGGTAAACAATTCAGGTTTAGATTTTCTTGGTTCCATTTTTTAAATTCTGCTCTGAAACCACCTGCTTGTTGTTTGGTTGCTTTGTTGTGTTCTTTTTTAAGATCTGACAGTCTTCTAAAAACTTAAGCTCCCATTTCTGTTTTTAAAATGGATACCAGATGTGGACTGGTTATCCAAGGGTTGGTATTAATAACGTCATACAAATGAGGAAAATACCTCAACACTCTCCTGCTTGTGCAATCAAAGATCATATTAGTTGCTTAAAAAACTGGATCCCCCACCCCAGGTCATGTCAAATACATTCTAAAATGGGTGCCCTCCTCCCACCAGTTCAACTGTTTGTCCTCAGATACACAACTGCCTCATACAATTGCCTCACACTCAGAGCATGAAGGGAAGGGGCGGAAAGTCCCTTGATTTAAGAATTTGTATGATCAGCTTTTTTATAAATGAGGGACTCCAAAACAAGGTCAGGTTCTTAAAATACAAATGCTGGGTTATGTGAAGAGTTTGGAGTGCAGGCATACACAGCAGTTTACTTCATTCCTAGTATTTTACAAATTAAGTACTTCATTACCGAGTGGATCCCCTCTGAAAAGCAAACAGACAAAAAAATCTCTCCCCAACGTCTCTCTGCCTGTGAGTCCTCCGAAACACTCAGCAACTTCCTTGCATGAGAGTACTTTCCAGGTACAGCTACTGCTCACAGATATTAACATCAGTAACGAGATGATCTGCAGCTTTTGTTTGCATTCGTAACTTTTGTTTCACCTTCCTTAAAGGTTTGCAGCATGCGCATGTTATATATCTTACCTACGAGTGCGTTATTTTCGAAGATCTACCCACAAGAGTTCCCCCGTTCTGGGGAGGTCAAACGAACTAATCCTGCACAGTACGTAACCACCTGAGCTAATGCCCATGAACTCCACGTTTACCTGCTTCCCAAAGTCCTGTTGTTCAGTCTCTTCATAGCTAAATCCTGAAAAACAGCGTGGTTTTGCAAAGGAATACAGGGTGGAACAGGTGGCCAAGAAGGCCAACGGCATCCTGGCCTGTATCAGGAATAGTGTAGCCAGCAGGAGCAGGGAGGTGATCGTCCCCCTGTACTCAGCCCTGGTGAGGCCGCACCTCGAGTGCTGTGTCCAGTTTTGGGCCCCTCACCACAAGAAAGACATCGAGGCCCTGGAGCGTGTCCAGAGAAGGGCAACGAAGCTGGTGAAGGGGCTGGAGCACAGGTCTGATGAGGAGCGGCTGAAGGAACTGGGCTTGTTTAGTCTGGAGAAGAGGAGGCTCAAGGCAGACCTTATTGCCCTCTACAACTACCTGAAAGGGAGTTGTGGTGAGCTGGGGGTCGGCCTCTTCTCGCAGACAACTAGTGACAGGACTAGGGGAAATGGCTGCAAGTTGCGCCAGGGGAGGTTCAGGTTGGAGATGAGGA
>VWZZ01003495.1:14902-31716 GCA_013399095.1 Psophia crepitans | reverse complement strand
TGTGCCAGGGCCTCAGCACCCTCCCAGGGAAGGATTGCTGCCTCCCAGCTCAGCTCCAGCTCCCCTCCTGCAGCTTCAGGCCCTTCCCCTTGGCCTGGCCCTCCCTGCCCTGCAACCAGCCCCTCTCCAGCTTTCCTGCAGACCCTGCAGGCACTGCCAGGGGCTCCAAGGGCTCCCCGCAGCCTTCTCTGCTCCAGGCTGGACAAGCCCAGCTCCCTCAGCCTGGCTCCAGAGCAGAGGGGCTCCAGCCCTCACATCATCTCCGGGGCCTCCTCTGGCCTCGCTCCAGCAGCTCCATGTCCTTCCTGCCCTGGGGCCCCCCGAGCTGGAGGCAGCACTGCAGGGGGATCTCAGCAGAGCGGGGCAGAGGGGCAGAATCCCCTCCCTGGCCCTGCTGGTCCCGCTGCTGGGGATGCAGCCCAGGACACTGGTGGCTTTCGGGGCTGCCAGCGCACACTGCCAGCTCATGTTGAACTTCTCATCAACCAGCACCCCCAAATCCTTCTCCTCAGCGCTGCTCTCAATCCATTCTCCACCCAGCCTGGAGTTGTGCTCTGATTGCCCTGACCCGTGTGCAGGACCTCGCACTTGGCTTTGCTAAACTTTGTAAGGTTGGTAGTGTCACCAGCATCTAACATTTTATAATAAACCAGAGGGAATATTCTCAGTTCTAAGAGACTCCTAAGTCCAGAATGAACAAACACATTTGAAAGCAAGAGAATCACGGCTTTTACTTTTTTTTAAGGTACAATTTCTGATGAGATGTATTTATTATTATTCAAAAGCATGAATGAAAATGATAAAACAGACACACTGAATAGATCTGAGTTGGCATATACCATTTTCTTTTTTATTGTATGATGTTTCCAATGGGCTATATGTTTCATTTTTGCTCACTAAACTACCTAGTTATTACTAATCTTATCTATGAGATACTCCACACTCCACCCAATTTAACAGGAGACTGCAAAAGAACACCAAGGTTTCCAATTTGCTACTCACTTCTAAATAGTGGAATTATGCCCTGAAGCACTATCAAAATACAATGAAAGGTGAAAGATGAGGAAGCATGAGAAAACCATCATTATCGTGTTAGCTGTTAGAATGTGCTTTTGCAGGAGCTTTTTTCCCATCAGGCTGGTTCTAGATTTTACTTCCCAGATATCACAGATGTACCCCTATCCTGTCCTGCAATCACTCAGTTTTCTGCTACGCTACTCTCTCATCCTACTGCTGGTTATGTTGGCCAGTGTCTCCAAGGACTGCCAACACAGGGCAAAAGATGGTCTCTTCACTCAACCTCTGTCCCAAAATTCTTGGTCAGGTGCCAGATACTGCAGAGATGACTGTTTATCAAAGACTACCGTTCCCCAGCTACTTGTTACTACCCGGAAGCTCTGAAGGAACTGATCGTGCACTGAAGCAGATGAAGAGCACTCACAAGTCAGAAATACTAATTTCAAAGGTCACAAGTACCTGTTTGAACTAACCGGAATGATTCAGCAATGATGCAGATGAAGAATCATCAGCTGAGTCATGTGCCTGTCTACAGTGGGGAAAAAAGCAGCAGTTTTCGACAAAGGAGCCATAAAATCTAGAAGATCCGCAGCTGTTTCTCAAATGAAAAATATCTGATCACAGATGAGACATAGACAAATTTACTTCTCCCTTTCTCTTCCCATTCTGCTGAGTCCCTCCAGAGAAAATGCCAAGACCATAGTCTTCTGCCATTTTCTACAGAATTTCTCCTTTCTTCACTTATGCCTTGCAAAAAAAACCACAAAACCAAACCAAACAAAAATCACAATAAAAAAAATCCTGCTTCTTATCCCTACTGAATTTATCAAATTTATCCTTACTATCTCTTCTTTCTGAACTCCACCCCTCCAGCACTTGTTATTTACAAGATACCACCAAATTCTTCAAAAGATCAAAAGATCCATTGTGCTCTCCTAGTCTCATCTCATTTAGCCTAACTCCACTCTCACCAGGGCTGTTTTCTCCATTCAGTTTTATCTTTATCACAGAAATAAATTACCCTCTATCACTCCACTGCCTTTTACTTCTAAATCCAACAAATTATTTTCTGTCTACTCCAGCTTTGCAAAGACAGGGATCAGGGACTCTGCTGCAAAGTTTTTGTTTCAGGGGCAAGAAGAAGGTGGGTGGGTGTGGTGAGAGCAGAATAATGAAGGGTGGGTAAAAGGAAGACTGCTTGCTACATGTCTTCTGAAATAATCCTCATCTCAAGAAAAAGGTTTCAAAAAAAACAAAACCAAAAAACCTAGCCCTCCTCTAAGTGGGAAGGTCACTGTCTAGAGAGGTACTTTAGAATGAAGTAATGTCACATGGTTTAAAAAAAAAAAAAAGTCCTGAGAAAACACCATTATGAGCATCCCAGCCAGCAATCCCTAGGAACCAGTGGACATCACAGACACAGTTTGCACTGAGGCAGGAGTGAGCAAAGGAAAATCAAACAACACCACTTTTCCTTTTTTTCCTTTCAGCCCATCTCACTCCATCCTCCCACATTACACACAGAAAAAGATAGAAACCCCCTACTTTAAAATCAGTTATTAAGGGTGATCAAAACACTAGGCAAGGAACCTCATCACTTTCCAGCTGGCAGAAGTGACACCCTGCACGCACTATGTCAGAGAAAACCAAAAGCCTAGAACTAGATGAAAACTAGGCCAGAAACTGCCATTTCAGCTTTGCCAGCATACTGAAAACGAAAGGAAGCCAAAAATCATGCTAATCAAAATCTGGACCCAACTTATAGTAATCAAGTCTTATTTTACTGAATAGTTGTAAGCTTAGGTTCTGACAGCACCGTCCTTTCCAGCAAGCACAGAATATTAGGAGTACTGAAATAAAAGGTATCTCCACTTCCTTAACTGTCCTAGATACAGTCTTAATTTCCAGATGAACACCAACAAGCCGCTTGTAAAATAATAATTCACTCCCCAACAGCCAAAAGTAAACGCAATACAGAATGCATCCATCTTACCCTGCACAGGCTACAGTTCAAACAACTTAGTGGGCAAAACCATTTTCCTTCAGCCTGCCACTCTGCTGGAGCTTAAACTGCTTCCTCCGTACTGCTGCACTTCCAGACATTGGTTTGTGACCCACAAAATTCAAGTCAGAATTGATCTAGCAAAGTTAAAAGGCACAGATAGCACATCGATATCTCCATTAATTGACCCCAACATTTTAACAGAGCGGACCTCTCTGTGGCTCAAGAGGCAGTCTGTACGGGTTAGTCTCTGCAATTTCTATTTAAGCAAGATTTTTCTGCTTCTGTTAAACTACATGTGCTATTAAGGAACTACCATGGTCTAACAAATCTTTTTACTGTTAAAGACAAACAATAACCAGAAATAATACCTACTTCACAAAAAAATCTATGACTACAGGACAGGCTACACACTTTATGTGACAGTACCAAACTGACTGGCCATACATCAAATCTGTAACAATCCTGGGCAAGATTTTCAAAGGGCTACACCACCTACTTCTAATCAGGGGCCCTCACCTTTGTGCTGCAGCAAAGGGAAAAACACAGTTTCTCCTACAGCACCAGGAGCAATGTCTTCATCACATGAAATTCCTGAGCCCAATGGCAGTTCATTTCATGTCTGCACGGCAACGTAATCCCACCAGCTGATTGAGAAACACTACCTGGCATACTGGATTCATTATGCTTTAAAACTCACACAGCTGTCCATGCAATTTTTATACTCTCCTCCATAGCAGAAAAAGACCAAACTTCATTTAGCAGGCAGCAAGATGACATCATGACAGTTGAATTATTACCAACTTTTGATACAGGACATTCTTTTAAGATGGTCCGTGCTTCCTCATCAGCATACACAAGATTCGTCTACTATCGTAAGTTAGGACAGAACTGGCTCAGCCAAAACTCATACCATTTCTCATCAGACTCGTCTCAAAGGATGGACAAGTTCTCCAGTCACACAATGGGTGACATTGCTCTCATATGCCTCTACTGAGGAGATTATAAGGTCCACCCAGGGAGGTTGAATACTAATGACTTAATCTTCCTAGCCTTACTAAGTATCTCTAAAATCCACAAGCTCAGCAAATGAACTACTGCACCTGAGACAGGAGAACCACCATCTGCTTGTTTATTGTGGCTTTTAGGCTACAGCTCACACAGAGAAACAAATAAATTACTATTTATTTCAACCACCTTAAAAATTCAAGGGAAGGAAATGATTCCATGTAAAGGGATTTAATATCTTAGAACACTTTATGAGGAGGAAAGATCAGGCTAAACCAACAGCAAGGGGAATAAAGTTATTAAGTTTCACTTTCAACTTGCTTAACTCTTTCAACTTGCCAAATACTGCAGATGAGAAATCCTATATATAAAAAAAATCCACATAAACCTACCTAGTTATGTGCCTGCACTGAGTCTTGTTTTCAGATTTAAGATGCGTATTTGTAACTCAGACCTTGCAAAGCAGCCACTTTTGTTCCTTTTCAGTTCAAAGAACACCAACTAAGCTCTTATCAGCCTCAATAATAAAAAAAAAATAAAAAAAATCAGACGATCTTTTCCAAAATTAGATCGGACCAAAATAAGCAATGTCTTGAGAATTTCAGTGGAGTCCATTGGTAAGCTAAGGCAGCTCTGAAAACAGTACTCTAGGCAATATAAAAAAAAACAAAACTGACTTCAAAGTGATCTAGCACCACAGATCCCTTCTGGACATAATTAAAATAGCATGTGGTCCAACAAAATACCTTAATTTCCATATTTGTTTCTTTTGTTTACAAAGCTACGTATAACAAACTAGCAAATGAAAACAAGAACAAAGGGGGAAAAAAGCCAAAACACATTAGGCAGCTCCAGATTTGAAGAAACTTTGCAGGACCTCAGCGTGAGGTGATTCTACCACCAGACTACATATAAACACGCAGCACGACTGTCTTCAGTCACATTTTGAAAAAGGGATGTTTCTGTATACAGTAGATGCAGCAGTCAGCATTTTAGATATCTAGTGTAACAATGGTCCCACTTTGTACATGAAAAAAGAAAATTATTGAATTCCCAAGACTTTTAACAGACTAACTGATGATCCTGTCAGAAAAGGAAAATAAATTCCCTCCCAATGCTAAATGAAATCATTGGATACCAAGTCAACGCAGGCACTAGTGAAACCTGGAAGTATTTGGTTAGTAGATGCACATAACTCAGGGAAAGTATTGCAGGACGTAATATGAGAATATATGCTTAGTGTCTAGAAGGGAAGGCTTCTTCCACCATTTCTTTCATCCACTGGAAAGCAAATGTGCAGTAAGCATGGACGATTTCCCTCACAGAATTACTCTATGCAATAATAGGAAAGGGGACCCGTCAAAATACTGCTGAATTTACAGAGTGCTGATACACACTTGCACCTGCCAAAAGTCAGTGCCCCTCAGTTCTCTTCCTTTCAGTCTTCAGCCCTGTCTCTGGTTGCAGATAATTCAGCAGGACGGATCACTGCAGATGCTAAGAAGCTCCTTCAGAAAAGGAAAAAATGTTGAGATAGTTGGCAGTCACTCTACTAAGAAATCTGCACTTTGAAAACACCACTGAAATGAATCTGCAGGTGGAGGAGGCAGTAACGCAGCTCCCGTCCCTCTGCACGCTGGTACATCATCATTTCCCTTACGTCCCTTTCACAACTACACTGAAACCAAAGTTAGGTCTATTCCTGGATTCTTTTACTGGTATGTTAAGGAAACTATACCAGCAGAGCTGCCTATAGCATTGATAACGTATCACCACTTCTGTCCGAGTGATGCACACGGGTAAGGGAGCAGCTGTGTTGGTGTAACCACACACTGCAGGCCCTCACGCACATGGCTGCAACAGCCACGGTAACTTCGCTTCTCTGGCCCAGAGCTCCTTCCGATACAGCTTCGCTGCTCAGGGGTGTGAAGAAGTGCCACCATCTTGTGGCTCAACTGTCCCCAACCAACTACTGCAACAGAAGATCCCTTTAACAAATCCAGCAACAGACAAAGCAAAGCTGTCCAAGACACTATTATGCCCAGAACACAGACAAGGTGGGTTTTTACTTATCACAGCTACCTTCCAAGTCTTCAAAGAATCTAGTATGCCTAACACAGTGTAAAAAAAAAAAAAAGAAAAAAAAGGGCACACTAATATAGACAGATATATTTCCTTGGATGACAGTATGATGGTGTTGATAAAATTCAAAGTTTTTTTCCTGCTTTAGTTCCTTATCATATCTAGTTCCAGATCTCCTCTATTCTTCACCCATCCTACCAAATTATTTTCAGGATTTTATTCTCTGCTTTTTCATGGAATTTTCCTCCCTTTCAAAAAGCAAAAAGAGTCACTCTTCTCCTGTTTTACTAATAATTTTCTCCTAACACTACAGGTCTCCATTTTAGACATCAATGTCCAATACAGGTGCATGTTATGGTCTATTTTTTTTCCTCCCCATGTCAGCTATCCACAGATATTCTAGGACAATATGTTTCCTCTAATCCCTAATCATAAAATACCTGATCTTGAAATGGCTGAGAATCACAGCCACTCAATTTTGCCAGAACCCAAATGCAGAGCTCCATCCAAACTTGACATGATATAATTCCTGCTTCACAGCCTGAAAAATAAAGGTGAACGTATCTGTTATTAAGTAAGCACTTTTGGAGGTTTTAATGTGACTTTTAAAGTATATTACTCTGGTTTCAAATTGCTGTTGGTATTTTCTTCACCAGGATATCCATCTTTTAGCCTCAGTTACTAGAGTAGTATGTGTGCAACAACAGCCTGAAATAGGGAAGCCAGTTGATGTAATTTTTTTAGATTCCAGTAAAGCTTTTGATACTGCCTCTCACAGTACCCTTCTGGACAAAATGTCCAGCATACAGACTGACAAACACATAATACAATGGGTGAGCAACTGGCCGAGGAATCGGGCCCAAAGAGTTACGGTAAACGGGGTTACACCAGCCACTAGTGGCATTCCCCAGGGATCCATTTTATGGCCAGGTCCTTTTAACGTTTTCATAAATTATTTGGATGCAGGACTAGAAGTTGTTCTGAGCAAGTTTGCAGATGACACCAGATTGGGAGGAGCTGTTGATTCTGTTGAGGGTGGAGAGGCCTTGCAGAGAGATCTGGGCAGATCAGAGACCTGGGCAATCACCGACCACATGAGGTTTAACAAGGGCAAGGGTCGGATATGGCCCCTGGGCCAGTTTGNCTGTTGGGGAGTGTCCAGAGGAGGGAACAAAGGTGGGGAAGGGTCTGGAGGGGCAGGCGTGTGAGGAGAGGCTGAAGGCCCTGGGCTGATTCAGCCTGGAGAAGAGGAGGCTGAGGGCAGAGCTCATGGCAGCCTACAGCTTCCTCCCGAGGGGGAGCCAAGGGGCAGGCGCTGATCTCCTCCCTCTGGGGCCCAGTGACAGAACCCCAGGGAACGGCCTGGAGCTGCCCCAGGGGAGGGTTAGGGTGGGGATCAGGAGAAGGTTCTTCCCCCAGAGGGTGGTGGGGCCCAGGCACAGGCTCCCCAGGGCAGTGGTCACCGCCCCGAGCTGGGCTGAGTTCAAGCAGCGTCTGGCCAACACTCTCAGTCATCTGCTGTGATGGGGCTGGTCCTGTGTGGGGCCAGGGGTTGGGCTGGTGGGCCTTGGGGGCCTCTTCCAGCTCAGGATATTCTATGATTCTATTCTATGATCAATGATGACAAAAAGTAACCATTAAGACTTCTTTTATTACTATAGAGCAACAGAATGGTTGCGGTCAGAAGGCACCTCTGGGGGTCATCTGATCCAGCCCCCCTGCTCCAGTAGGGCAAGCCATACAAGAAATCTTGGAAACCTGTATTAAAAATGCAACACAGAGGAAGTTACTTCCTTCCGAGTATGCAGCTGCCTAAACGGATCNTTCTATGATTCTATTCTATGATCAATGATGACAAAAAGTAACCATTAAGACTTCTTTTATTACTATAGAGCAACAGAATGGTTGCGGTCACAAGGCACCTCTGGGGGTCATCTGATCCAGCCCCCCTGCTCCAGTAGGGCAAGCCATACAAGAAATCTTGGAAACCTGTATTAAAAATGCAACACAGAGGAAGTTACTTCCTTCCGAGTATGCAGCTGCCTAAACGGATCTGTTAACAACCACATAAAAAAAAAAGGCACACAAGATGCAGCTCCTCAGTGACCCCAAAACATGGAAATAAGCAGGAACACAAAGCTCAAACATATCATGACTGTTATTGTCATCCAGGAGATGTTAGCACAATTCCACACACAGATAAGAAGAAGTGTATTGTCCTGGTTTCAGCTGGGAGAGAGTTAATTTTCTTCAAGAAAGTCAGTATGGGGCTGTGTTTTGGATTTGTGCTGGAAGCAGCGGTGATAGTGGAGATGTTTTTGCTGTTGTTGGGCGATGCTTACACAGAGCCAAGGACTTTTCGGCTTCTCGCACCGCCCCGCTGGCGGGATGGCTGGGGGTGCACAAGAAGTTGGGAGGGGACAGACAGGACACCTGACCCAAACTGACCAAAGGGCTATTCCATACCATACGACATCATGCTCGGTTTATAAGGGGCTTGGGAGGAAGAGGAAGGGGGGGGCAGCGGCGTTCAGAGTGATGGCGTTTGTCTTCCCCAGTAACCATTACGCGTGACGGAGCCTTGCTGCCCTGGGGATGGCTGAACCGCTGCCTGCCGTGGGGAGCGGTGAATTAATTCCTGGTTTTGCTTTGCTTGTGCACGTGGCTTTCGCTTCTCTTATTAAACTCTTGTACCTGAACCCACGGGTTTTCTCAGTTTTGCTCTTCTGATTCTCTCCCCCTTTTCCAATGAGGGGGACTGAGCGTGTGTTTATGTGGTGCCCAGCCAACAGCTGGAGTAAAACCACGACAGGTATAAAGCAGTAATCTAAAGTGGATAAAATAAATTAGCAAACTTGGGAATTTCAGATTAATATTCTTGAGGCTGCCTAGAGACTAGACATCTGAGTTACCTAATCTAGAAGGTACGCGAATCAGAATGTATCTTGGGTATCTATATATACTGCCTCTTCTTCCTCAGAGCATCTAAAAACATATTATTGCTCGTAACAGCCTGCAGGCAGGGTAGTAATCTTATTTCCAATATACTTAAGAGGAGCAAACACCAGTTTGCTCAAGGCCAAGGCCACAATGGACAAGTCTTTACAAGATGGCCAAAGGGGTCAGCTGTGTATTCCTGGTGCACTGTGCCAGTGCCAATACAGTTTTCTGTGTGTTCACTGAAGAGTCAAATGAGCAGCAGAGATGACACAGGAAAAAGAGCAGGATCTCATGGCAGGTACAGCAGGAAGGAAAACCATTCCTTTGAATCACAACAAACTGTTAGGTTGGCTCTCCCAGATCCTACCGAGAGGAATGCAGCAAAGCAGAAACATTACCCTGGCTACTTCCCACCTCGAATCCTGGGATGCTACCTTTCTCAGCCTCTTGTGAAATGTAAACCTTCCAGTTTTAATCACTTGATTATCCTATTTTATGGACAAGACTCAGGCATTTCTATAGTGTGACCTACAAGGAAACACTCTAACATTCTTATTCTTCCAACTCCTGTTCCCTTTAAACATTTTTCATTTTAATGCACAATGCAGTAACACTGTAAATGCAGTGCTAAAGCGTTAAAATAAGCTCTGTTTGAACATTTATGACAAGCAGTATCTACCACAAAGGGCTTACAAGTAAGACTCCAATCCTGCCACAAGCCAGCATGTGTGTACTCTCTTTACACAAGTAGACCACTTAAATCAATGAGATTATTCACATGAATTAGATATAGCTGACAAGAAATAACACCTAAAGCATGTAAGTTCACTACAGAGCTTAAACTAGGGACAAGAACATATGTGGAACATCCCAGAGTTTGCTCTTAAAGAAAAATTAAAGGCTTGTCTATACAAGGGGAAAAGTGCTTCACATTCACACCCTGCCTCATTCTGCAGTAACTCCCTGGTGTAGACAAGATCTTACACGCTCTTACCAAAAATATGAAATACCTGGCAAGCCCATATTTATTAAAATTTTACAGTTGTCCTAAGTAATTAAACAGCCAAGCACCACTAAAAGTCTCTAATTTAGATGCCAGAAAGCATTCCCTCCACAGGCAAGTGTCCAAAAAAAAAAAAAAAAAATCACAACCAGAATTTAACTAGTAGTGGAATACAAACTCGTATCCTTTAAAAAAAATTAATTATTCATTAAAATCTTAAGTCTATGTAAATCTTTACAAGTCTGCCAAGAAAGCATATACTGCCTCACCTTAACCTGTTAATGAAACGCTTGCAAAGTAATTCTTGCATGCACACAAAGATTCCGTATCAGTAGTGGGGAAGTACTAAAAATTTTACTTTGTCATAGCAAAGCCATGTCTATACTTTGTGGCAGTAATATTCCTGATTTTTTACTTTAAAGTTCTAGTTTCTGCCAAATATTGTAGAAAAATCCAGGAATTCAGTTCTTACTGAACTGAATTTAGTCCAGTGTAAAGTAGACTTTGAACCATATTAACTAAATAATCAACTCAACTCAAAGGCACTTCTGGTGTAAACCACAAACACAGCCTCCTTCCAAAATCCACATTAGGAGTATTTTGTGTTCTGTCATTTTTGCTCAAAAATAAAACAAAATAAAAAAAAACAAACCAACAAACAAACCAAAAAAACCCAAAACCAAACCAAACACCAAGTCTGAACTAAAACCAACTCTCTAGAAACTTCCACCAAATTAAACTCTCTAGAAACTTCCATCTCATTTAAATTTTGAAAAAACAAAGGTCATACTTTGCTTCTACTTAACTCTTACCTGTACATTGTTCAAATCCTAGCTTGTTAAAGTACGGTCAGAAATACAGATTCTAAGGAAAGCACATCTGTCAAACCAGACATGGATTAGTTTCACTGTAAATGACCAAAAGAAGTGAAGCACAATCTTTAGACTACTCAAATTCTAGTATTTTCCAGATAAAACAAAGCAGAAGCAGTTTAATGTGGACTCTGCCTTTTTCAGTAATTAAACACCTCAGCTATTTTAAGCGCAATAGCTTCAAATTTGACTTAAAACTACCAGCATTTGATAAGTCACAGATATTTAATAATTAATCCTTAATTACATTAAGTGCATGGCAGCAAAGTTCCACCAGATGCTAATACAACATTTAAAGATGCAAAACTATTCTGAACTCAACAGAGCTCCAGCTATATAGCTGCAGAGTTCACATTTACACACAAACATACACATAAAAAAACTTTCTTTCAGGGCGTTTCCTGTGCTGCTAACAAGTTCCAGCTTCTCTCCTGCTGAAACTAAATTTAACCAAGACTAAGACTGAGTCTCAAAAAACCAAAACAAAAAAAAACCAAAACAAGAAACAACAAATCAACCAAAAGCCCCACCAACAAACCAAAAAGCAACCCACACCACACACACACCTCCAATGCAATGCAGCAAACATTTGCAGGCACCTCTGGTTTTGAAGCTGTGAATTACCAAATATATGAAATATGCAGCGAACAAGTAGCGGCCACTCACCCTTTCGCCTTACACGTTTCTGAAATTGCACTTTATACCTAGGTACAGATAACACAAGCACTACTAAGAGCTGCTAATTCAATAAATGTATGTAAAAGCGAGTGACCTTTACAGAGGAAGTCAGAAGTTAACCAGAATCCCAGGCTCCCCAGGACAGCCAAGCGTGCTTTGCTATCTGAATTAGAGGACTAAGCACAGTAGCAGCTTGGATTAAGCTGAAAAGACGCCCTACAAAGTCTTCAGACTTTGTTACAAACATGCTAATTCTTGAATATTTTGATTGTGGATTTGTCTGAGCTAGATAGGGGGAATGAAGATAGAAAGGGAAGAGTAAGAAACAACTTGAAGTGAAGGAGGTTTAACACTCAAGCCACCGACTCCAGTCATGAACTCGCACATGCGCACACCACCACTGTCCCAAGATGTATTCGCCAACGTGGCTGCTTGAGACCACCCACGCGGGACGTTCCTACACCATCCATACAACATCACTTCCCACACAATGCATGTCATACATTCACCCTGCACGCTTCTCTTTCATAGGTTAATTCTTACAATGCATCCTTTTAAAAAAAAAAAAAAGGTGTTAAATTTGAGTAATACCTGGATCACTAACGAGAGGACAAGTTCTACTACAGGCCAAAATGAGACTGCGAACAATTCTACCATAGGCTATGGAGTTCCTTCTCTTTTAACACCACTCTGTATTTTAGAAATCTAAAACATGGAAATCTGCATTCAGTGGTAATTCACAAGTTCTAACTTTAAAGCAACACCATGAATTTAAGGCAGCTGATAAAAATCACACAGAAATATTCAAAATACATATCCGTAGCTTTGTACCTTCCACGGTTACAACACTTAAGATCACTAGAACTCTTTAAGTTGCATCTAGTTTTCCACTACACGTCTAGATATAGCTCAATTCAGCAAGGCACATGGCAAAGAACTAGACGAGTTCAAGATCAGCCCTATTCCCAAAATTATTTTGGTGATCTGGATTGCAGAAGTACTTGACAAAGCAGTGCTTCACCGAACAAATCACCAGGCAAACACTAGAAAACCATAACCCTTACACCTGTTGACATAAGAGTATTTACAGGAAAAGGTCAAATGTGCAGTAACTTCTCGAGCATTACCACCAATTTCAACAATGTCAAGATCCTAAAAGCAGTTCTCGATTTGACCTCAAAGACATTTAAATTCCTGCTAAAGCTACGCAAAGAACTCACTTACTGACACCACTGTACCGATCCCTGTTTAAGACTAGCGAGACGCTCGAGCTGGAAGCACTGTATAGTCTATGAAACCCAGCACACTGTTCTCTTTGATCACTTGCGAACTGACATCCCACATGACAAGACACCAATGAGGAAACACTTCAAACCTGGCAAGCTGGATCATCTGCAAGGTGTTTCATCCAACAAGCTAGTGGAACTTCTAGAGAAGTTGGAGATGGCTCTACCTCAGGAAATAAAGCACATATTCCAGCAACAACTCCCAGTCACACAAGGGAGAAATAACTCTAACGGACATTTTTTGTTGCCTGGCCTTCTCCTTCCAGACTCTTATGAATATTACTCAAGCACAGCAGCGTCTCCATACATGATACAGGGAGGCCAAGCACGGAAGTTAAAGTATTGCAAAGTTTAATATTCCAGTACCAAAGTGCCTTTACAGATTAAGCCTATAGCTTAAGAGGTCTCCTCTCAGTGAGTTGAGGAGGAAACAAAACCAGAATTCCCGAAACATGGCAAGAGAATCAAGGATTTAAAAAGCTAAAGTCATTACATTAACATGCGTATATTTGGACACTTTTAAGATTCAACTGGACAGGGTGCTGGGCCATCTTGACTAGACCATGGGTTTCCCAAGACAGGTTGAACCAGATGATCCTTGAGGTCCCTTCCCACCTGGCATTCTATGATCTATTTCAAGATGCAGCAGTGACAAGGATGGATGAAAAGTCATCTATACAGTGATCTATCATCTATACAGCACAGAAACCTGAAATAACTACAAAGCAAGTTCTGCAGGATTAGTCTCTTTGTGAAGCTTAAAGACAGGAGGGGGGAAAGAAAAATCAATAGGACATTTTAGCTATGCTAAAGAAACCAAAGGCACCATATTTTGCTGGACCCGTGTTCCAGTTCAGACTATTTAAAATTGTCTCCATCCCAAGTAAGCAGGAAATGTACACTGCACCAGACTCTTAAAGGTACGTGGTGAGGCTAAATACAGAACAGAGAGCAACTCACAATCCCTACAGTACATTTTATCATAGAATCATAGACCAGTTTGGGTTGGAAGGGATCACAAGGATCACCTAGTTCCAACTCCCCCGCCATGGGCAGGGACACCCTCCACCACCCCAGTGTGCCCAACCTGGCCTTGGACACTGCCAGGGAGCCAGGGGCAGCCACAGCTTCTCAGGGCACCCTGTGCCAGGGCCTCAGCACCCTCACAGTGAAGGATTTCTTCCTAATGTCCTATCTAAATCCCCCCTCTTTTAGTTTATACCCATTGCCCCTGGTCCTGTCACTGCACTCCCTCATAAACAGCCCCTCGCCAGCTTTCCTGTAGGTCCCCTTTAGGTGTACTGGAAGGGGGAATCTAATCAAGTAAACATGATGAACTGTTTGTATAGAATTTCCTAAATAAAATAAATAGTAAAAGGATTGAACCAGTCATGTGAAACAATGCATTTTAAAAAGAGAGGGTAGTAAGAGATAGCATACAAAGTAGACACATTAATAATGAGAAAAAAAAAATTCTACTGTGTAGCCTAATAATGAGTATAATAATAAATAATTTATTTACTTCATAGAATCACAGAATGGTTTGGGTTGGAAGGGACCACAAGGATCATCTAGTTCCAACCCCCCCCCCACTCCCCCGCCACGGGCAGGGAGACCCGACACTAGAACTAGAACACTTCCTTTCAGGACAAGGTCAGAGAGTTTAAGGCTCCATCAAAATTATTTATTTTTTTTTTTAATAAGGCACTACTCAAACTAAAGTTAAATATAAAACCAAATGCAGTGAGGATCATGGACTGATTCAGCGCTTGCTTTGGGGCTTTCTTCAGTTTGGTATTATACTACACCTTACTTATTCAGAATCAGTTTTCTAACGGTGGTCGCTCCTATATACAAACATTTTTAAAAAATAAGACCTTATCTGTTTGTTAGGTCATTTTTTTTTTCTTTTTCCATTGCCACAACTTTGTGATAAATAAACTCTCCAGCCTCCATGTTAAGTCTTGGGATCTGAAAGCAATCAAAAGACATGAAGATTCTATGACTCTATGAACCCAGTTTTCTCAAACCTTCCCCACATAAAAAAACCAAAGCTGACCCTTCTCTGTTTTACTGGAAAAGATAAAGATCTAGCTTCTGGTAGAGCCTGAAATAGCAATTTTTAGTCAAAACAGCATCTCTACAGAAAATTATTAAGTTTAAAACCATTAATATAAATCTCAACTTACAGATGTGTTTATGGTCATCACTACAAATATCCAACGGATCAGGCTTACACACACACGATTTTGAAGGCTTGCTGATTAATCTTTCATCTTCAAAGAAAGGTTTAGACTTGATGACAGTACGAAGTTCAAGTAAAGAAAAACAGAACAACTCCACTAAGACTGCTTAGTTGTCTTCAAAAGTATATACTTAGAGCACAGAGTTGCTATGGCATCAACTTCAGGACTGTGGTTAGACACAAAAAATGTCTTTTTCCTACAGACTGTTATGGGAAGCTGAGCAACTCTGGCTGTGAACCAAATATGTTTTGGCTCTAAAGTATACATAATTCATCACCATTTGGACATTCCAATGGTTAACTAAACTGAGAAAGCAAGACAACCAGCACTTGTAGAGCATCCATGTAAATGAAGCTCTACCTACACCGTCCTAGCAACAGCAAAAAAAAGAAGTTGTATTTGCGCTTACCTTGTGTACTAGCATTATTTAATAACGTAATACTATTTTTCCAGCACTTAAGTGTCACTTCAGAACAGATGGGGGAAAGGTTCATTTTTGGCAGCTGCGTATCAAACTATGGTGAGAGGAAATTCTGTAAGGTCCAAGGTACCACGTTTACTCCCGTTATTTCCTTGTGCTTTTAATTTTAGAAGCACCAGGCTATTTTTAAACAATAGCTATCAAAAAGACTAGCTATCACAGGACTTGTGCATGTACTGAATAATCCTGCAAAACTCTGACGTAGCCTGGACGAGTAAAACACTTAACATGCTCTAAACCTGCACACCTCTTGCAATCACAAAAGCCCAAAGCAAACCTCCCACCTCCCCAACTGCCAGCTTTCCAAAGGGTAAGGCAGCAATTGCTTCATCCGCCAGCAAACACAACCTCTGAAGCAGACCAGACGAGTGGCACTTTCACACTGCCACAAAGGGGGAAAAGGAGGTGGGTGCAAAGCAGAGAACAGGGTCGAGGGGACCCACTCAATGTCACGCTGAAGCAGATCTAAACCTCCCCCCCCGAGTCTCATCCTCACAGAAAGATGTCTTCAGCTACATTCTATTCTTGAAAACAGTCATTTAGGACCCAGTTTACTCTCTGTCCAACAAATATGCATTATGGCGCTACGGCGAACAAATCCCTGAAATAACACCACTGAGAAACCAGAAAGCTTGAGAAAGCATATGACAGAATACAGTTACTGCACATCATCATAACTCTCGTATCAAGTTATTTTGTTCTGGAGATCACAGCAGGCAACACTGAGGACCACAAGGGCAGCACCTTCTACTCCAGCAGTCAAAACAAGGTCATTACCGACGGGCACACACATGCCGCCACACCACCCCTCCAGCCCAAAGGGTGAGGAGCGGGGCCCGGCGCCTCCCGCCAGCCCTGCCCAGGACAGCTCACGCGGGCCCGCCGCCCCACGGCCAGCCCGGCCCTGCCGGCTGACTTCAGCTGCCGCGCTATCCACGAGAAAGCCGTGGCATGCTTCTGTTCTTAGCAGGGTCGCCTTCGCCTTTTAGTACCAAAACCAAGTACCACGAAGAACCCAAGTTTTCCTGAAAGCAAGGTGATTTTTTTCCCCCCAGTCTCCACTGATAAAGGAATGAAAACTGCAGTAGCCACAGAAATGTGAAAGTATGCGCTGGGGAGGCGGAAATCCCGGCCGCGCAGACAGCTCCAGGCCTCGCCCCTGCAGGAGCGCTCCGGGGAGCGCCTCCCCCAGCCCGCCC
>VWZZ01003495.1:0-14419 GCA_013399095.1 Psophia crepitans | reverse complement strand
AGCGGGAGGGGAGCGCGGAGCGGGCCGGGCCGTGTCCGCCCGCCGCGGCCTGGCGGGGGGCGCCCTCGGCAAACGCCGCGTTTCTCCGCACGAGAAGGGTTCGCCGCCAGACGAACTTACCGGGGCGCGCGAAAACCCCCTCTGCTGCCGTGGCCCGGCAGAGGACTCGGGGCTGCCGGCCTGTTGCATTCAGCCGCCTGCTACTCCCAGCAGCCGAGCAGCTGTCCGCTCTGTTACCTTTTTACCGCGTTTATTCCCGTTTGCCCGGACGGCGGTGGTCTCGGCCAGGCTGTGAAGGCCACAGCCAAGCGGGGTCTGCGGCACTTGACCCCGAACGCGCCGACTGCTCGGCAGGGCCGGGCCGCGGGCACCCGCCGGCCTTTCCCCCCCGCAGCCTGGAAATGACTGCGTCGCTGCTTGCGAGATCCCCGGAGGACAAAAAGATGGGTGGAATATAAATAGTAAAATGACAGAAGGTCTCTCAGAGCGACCCAAATTACTTGCTAAACTGGGCCACGCCAGGCGTTTCAGGCAGTTGGGGGGGCACCCAGGCGCTGAGGAAGCGGGGAAGGGGGGTCCCCGCGCCTTTGAGAGGATTTGGGGCTGCAGAGGCAGAGCCAAGCGACGTGGATGTTGCCAGACCAAGAAAGCGAGCGCACACTTTGCCTGTGCCGCGAACAAGGGATTAGCAGGCGCGTGCAGAGCGGTGGCGTTCCCTCCGAATAAAGCTCCGGTAAAACCAGCACCGGAACGCGGTCTCCAGTCTATCTGCATTTTCCAAGATACTGAAATTAGGGTGCAAAAGAGAACTGCAAAAGTGATCTGAAGGCTGAAGATGATACCTAGCAATAAGGGTGTTAAAACATTTGGTTCCTCAAAAAGGTGGGTCAAACGGGGGCTTATGAGAGAGATGAGGTACTGATATTTTTACGCTGGCGTACCTGAGGGTGGTACCTGCGGTACCCCGGTGAGCTGTATCAAAGCAGCCGCTACAGAGCATTATCTCTAGCTGTCTTTTTTAAACTTACATAACCACCTTCATGGCCTTAAAGTGGTGGGGTTTTTACAGTATTAAGACATAGGCTGAGCAGTGATGGTTTGAATGCCATCACTATGAGCACAAATAGCAGAAATACTCATCTGATGTGGTTTTCTCTGCCAGTCTCAAACTGCTCGCCTCTTCCACCCCAAACGTCCATCACTCCAGCTGTTCCCCACAGCGAGGCCAAAGTACTTAGCTTCCCTGCACGTAATTTTTACAGTACAGTTTCACATAATTAAGTTAAAAATGAATCCTTCGCACACCAAAAAAGGAAAATATAGGAACAATCCAAAATACATTTATAAATAATCCTAAGGGTTCGTTGGGCAAACTGTGATTTATTTTCGTATGTAATTCATCATGAAAAACTAAATATGAATTTAACTGCAAAATAATTCTTACAATGCCAGAGTACTGCAGAGCATTTTCTACACTACGCATGCATTTCACGTGTCTGTAAGGGGTACAAAAGAGAATCCATGTCTGTGTTCAGAAACAACTTACAGGCTTACATACAAGAAGAGCATCCTCTCAGGAACAGTGGATGTGATTGCCTTGTATGGTAGTGGAGGAGCAGAGTAAGATGGAGACAAAGCCTCTCCAGGTTACAACAGCAGAGAAATTAGTTATCTTCTGCTGCTTTCATTGTGACTTCAGCAGCTTAGCAGTTGAAGACCTGTCCCAAAACAAGGGTAGGATGCTGTGTGCAACTCCACCAGCAGCTTTCCTTTCTTCCGGTGGAGAATGCTTTTAATCGCGTTCTCTTACCTCCGTTTTGCCTATGTGATGATGCGTATGTCTGGAAAGAAAGGAGTTTTCTCTCTCTCAGAGGAAATGTCTTAGTTCTGGCAGCCTTTTATGATTTTGTCTTTGCCTCTGAAATCTGAGACAAAAAACTGAGCTATGCCTCCACCGTTCTGGGATCTATTCCTCATCAGCTCCAGTGCTCGCTTCCTCTTCTTTTGCGTATGAACCCAGAAGGTTTGAAATAGTATTTTTATCAAATGGATTTAGGTCCTGCTGTTCCACAGGAAAGCTCAGAATCAAAATATTTTTAACTAGGGCTTGATTTTAGTGCTTCCCTATTTGTCTCAGTAGAGCAATGCTTCTGATCCCAGCAACATAAAGATTTTTGCTCCCCTCAGTAGCTTCCTTTAGAATTTAGCCCACAGCTGTTTTTCTACTTTAACTGTTCTGCCCTCTGGTCCTTCCTCTCATTTCTTCAGATGATTTGTCCATTCCCAGCCACTGAATTTTTCAGCTCTTCCTTCTTCATTCTTCTCACAAAGGTTACAGCTGTCTTCAGAGCCTCACACTTACCATGCACGCTTCTAGTAGTTTTAAAGCCTTTTTCTTTTTAAAACAGGAACCTTAGACCAATGTGAAATATGATGGCAGCAGTGTTCACTGTAATGCTGGTGACGAGGGAAATAACAAATTAGACTTCTCACTTTTTCTGCTCAGCTTCAACTAGCTTGGGCTTCTCATCTTTACCTATTTCAATTCCTGGTTTTGGAGGGCTCCTTCAAAGAAGAGAATTTTGTAAATTTGAGGAATTTCTTTTCAATGTAGCTGCTTTTATCCTATCATTCTCATGCAAATAATAATTTGGTAGAAAATTCTCAATTTACTGATTTTAAAGAAACAATTTCATAGGATCATTAAGGCTGGAAGAGACCTCAAGGATCATCCAGTCCAACTGTGTCCCCCCCACCTATTACCCGCTAAACCATGTCCCTATGAAGCTAAATCTTTGCTACCTCTAGGATTTTCCAGAACATGAAAATAAAATCTGGATGGTTAAGATGCTTTTAAGTCCAGGATTTTACTGTGACCCATTATTCAGGGGCTGTCTAGAACCAGCTTTACAGAAGATCTGCACTCCAATTCCTGAAACGTGCGTCAGTGCACCAGAAAATAGCTGCACAGACAATATTTGAGATACCGTAACAGAGACAATATACTTCAAAAATTCAGCAACACTGTAAAAAATTGTATAGAGCGGGAATATGCTGCACAGTGTGGGTGTTTAGGAAATCAGACCTCTCTAGATGCCTTTTTTGAGCCATTTCTTTGAAAATGCAACCTTCCCATGCTTTTGAGTGGCTGCCAAGTATGTGCCAAGTCCATACCTTCTTACTGATGGATGGTATGGAAACTAAGGGCTAACACAGGGTCAAAAGGAACCTGCGTATTTATGGACTATAAATGCATAAACACCACCGTCAGCTTCTGAACCCTGGGCCAAACATGGCTGGATGGCAGGCGGATGTTAAGGCCATGATGTACGCTTTTCCATAGCTATCTGCCTTTGGGCAACTGTCTGGGACAGGATACTGCACTAGGTGAACTTCTGGTTTGACTGCACTTATGTAAGAAATATTTGGAATTTAATTTTACTAAGGAGCTCTCCAACATAACGAAGTGTAAGAATGAGTTTCATATGAAAGATTCTGCTCAAGATCGGATTACACTGCAAGATATAAAAACACTTGAAACTCTGGCTAATTGCAGATAGCTTGGATTTTGTGTCCTGGGCCCTTCATCACTCCTTCTAACTATGAACAGTGCAGCAATATGGTTATAAAAATGGATCCTCATGGCACTGTTTTCTCTTTCATAAGCCTCCGTCTGCTTTAGTGCCCTAACCCAGTTGGCTATTACTTTTTGCAAGGGCTGCCTAGCAGTGTGATTTCTGGTAGAGTATGTCTGCCTCCTTTAAGCCTGGACTGGAGGTCATAGAATCAACACCACCTGATACGCAGTAGCTTTGGGACTGTAGGATTCGTAAGTGTCTAAGAAGGTGTAAGTTTGGGTTTATGTTTTTTGTCTGTAAAAGTAGCATTCATAATGTCTATCCAGTGTGCAGTTATCCAATCATAGACACACAGAATCCCTAAGGTTGGAAAGGACCTCTGAGATCATCAAGTCCAACCGTCAACCTAACACCACCATGCCTACTAGACCATGTCCTGGAGTGCCACGTCTATGCGTTTTTTGAACGTCTCCAGAGACGGCGATTCAACCACCTCTCTGGGCAGTCCGTTCCAATGCCTCGCTAATGTCTCAGTCTGCTTTTGTTTGTGACAGCACCTTGGCACAGTGGGAGGATAGTAGGAGGTAGTCTCATCTTGGCTGTCTGCTTTCAACTAATACCACTTCATTCAAGCGTTACTCTCCATTGATTTTACTTGAAATGAACCAACGGGTTCTAAAGCTAGTGGGGAAGAGGAGGAAGGGAGCAAGGCAGTACGCGCACAGGGATTATAGACAGGCCTGTTTTCCCATGAAACCAGGCGCGAAGTCCGTCACATGCCTTTACAGGGCAAAACAAGAGTGAAGCTTAACACCAAGTTACAAACGCCCTCTATGTCAAACTGCTTTATGATCACTACATGCACCAGCTTAGGTCTTGCAGTTGCTGACCGCAGCAGTCTGTACAGAGCCTCGGTAATTTCACTGATAACACATCAGAACTTGCTGTATTTGTGATGCTTAATCTCTTTATGATACTTGTCTGTCAGCAGCTGCTCTAAGTGTAGATGCTACTTTGTAGAAGTGTCAATAGGATAAATAGTTAAAAAAAATAAATCAGTGATATCAACTAAAATCATTTATTGCAATTACTTCCAATAATAATTTGTTCTCTGTGATCTTTTCTGTTCACTGTTTTCCAGTTCAATTTCAACTGTTGTCCTTCCCTAGGCTTTTCTTCTATTCTGATCACCTATTCCCAACTGCTTCCATTATGTACTTCTTTTAAAAATTATTGGAAACTGACTTCTGTGTAAGGTCTGGTCTGGCAGACAGCAGCTTGGAGAACTCCACATTAGCACGTGCTGTTTTCTTTGTCAGGAGTACGCTTCTGCAAGGTGTAGGGAGGCAGGACAATAAGCCTTATAGGAATGGCTGTTCTAAGATCAAGTGAAGGGGGAAGGGACTTGTTCTGTGAATACATACTTATACCAAAATGATTTTCTGTTTCGGTATGACTTTTTAGCCCAAATCCACATTACACAAAAAGATGCTCCTTAGAAAAGAAAGAAAAAGATGAGCAGTACATCTCCTACCTCACTACGGAAGCTGGACTGACGACGAACACAGAAGTCAGAGGTAAAGTTGCAAGAGTAGATCTAAGTTACCCAACAAGTTTTCTATTTTATCTGCAGACAGCACTAAGTCCTTCTTTAACTTTTGCATGATTTTTGGGAGGCTGTGTGGGAGATCGTGTCTTTTCTGTTGCTCCAGAGAATCAGAAAAACAGCAAGAGATGGGTAATAAACTTTGTCTGGAATAAGAAAATACATGATGTTATTCAATCATGCAGGTGCAGTGATGCATGGACACACATACAGGCGCTGCTCAAAAGGCAGCCAATTGCATACATGCAGCATGAGGAACATCTCTTCAAACATGTATTCATGCCAGTTGTCTACAGTCATGCAATCTGAGAGAAAGGGAGTTACAGGAAAAATAGCATAGCTGAGTAGTTGTATTGCAGGTCCAAATAATGTTAGCAGGTAATTAAGATTCTACATGACACCAAAAGCAGGTCTTGTACTTTCAGAACAAGCAGAATTTGGATTCTGTGCATCACTTGGTTTGTATATTCTGTAATTATTGTCTTCCCTTTCTGTCCTGTTAAACTGTCTTTATCTCAACCCACGAGTTTTACCTATTTCTTTTCAATTCTCTCCCCCACCCCACTGGGGGGCAGGGGGGAGGAGCGAGCAAACGGCTGTGTGGTCGTTTTAGCTGCTGGATGGGTTAAGCCACAACAAAGATACACGTGGATATTTAATTACTGTTCAAGCAGTAAGTGATGATTTGGCTACCTAAACTGCCTATGGATTGTGTGTGCCAAAATTAGCTTTACGTACATATATATATAAAAATCACTTACAGAAGTGAAAAGTGTTTACGCTTAACTGAAAGAAGAATTGTGTCCAGTGATTATCACCTTTTAGCTCCTTATGTTTTCCTATCTCTCTGCTCCTTCTATGACAATTCATCAAAAATTATTGTGGTTTGCTGGAAATACTGCCTTATAACATCTTATACTTTGGCAATCTTCAGGACGTAACAAAAATATCTGAAAGAATAACCAATTAATGTCTTGAAAAACTGGAAGCACTAGAAATATCTCTCTGATGAAAAGTCATAAAAGTACGGAGAGCTGTGCTGATGGCTAACTGTTTGTGCTGTTTCACTAGTCTATTTCTTTGTTATAGGTCTGACATAGTGTTAATTTATGTTTCTGAAGATTCTGCTGGGAAAGACTGTCTCAAAAGAGACCCAATGGGGTTCTGCAGTTACTGCAGTTCAGCTCTGTAGGCACGCTGTTGAAAAGAGGAGTGCCACTGGGGTCCTTCTCAGGAATAGGCTTTTTTTTTTTTGCCCCACAAAGCTGGAACCAAAGCATAGTGAAAACTGTTCTTTCACATTTTTGTTCCAAATATTAGGCACTGTTCTTTAAAATGAGAATTTGTTTTTAATCAGTGACCCATAAAAGCAAAACACTTTGTGATTCACTGGCCGCGTTTGATGCAAAGCATACACCACGCTGCTGAGAGGTTGTACGTGAGCTGAGGAAAATACTAGAGGTGAGTAGTCCTTTTTTTTCTCCTTTTGGAAGGAAAAGTAGGGTTGATAAAAAAAACCTGCATTAATTATCATTCTACCATTCCTACTAGCTTCGAACTTTAGGTTCTTCAATCCCTGAAGCGTGGGCTTACTAGTTTAGAACAGCACACACATTTAAAGCAGCAGATGCGTGCAGTATACCCAATTTTGCTAGCCAAATTTCTAAATTCCTTACAGCCAAGGCCTGCAGAGCTTTGGGACGTTCTGCCACCCCTCGCCACTCCTCCCTAATTTTTCTTCTTTTTGTTCATTACAATTCAAGGCAGCAAGGCCAATTTTAGGCTGCTACTAAAGGATCAGCAGCTAGTTTTCAACATAATTGGAGGGCTCTTCATAACATATTTTAAAGTACTGTCTTTAGAAACCGCAAAGAACTTTTGTATAGAAGAGTTTGCATGCACACACACTGAGGACAAGCAATTGCCCGTCTTTGACTGGCATCTGTGAGCAGCTCCAGCAATCATCTCATTCTAAATTTGGCTTTTTGACTTGTTTTACTTTTTAAGTCTGAGATCCATAGAATAAACCAAGTTAAAAGTTTTCAATTTTGGGTGGTTTCTTAATAGATAATCTTGCTTTTCATTGTTTTTGATGTTTCTTGATAGCAACATATAAAGAACAAATATTTCAGGCTTGTGTAGCTTCAAGATAGCTCAGAGTTTGCTCCAACTCTTTAACCTTGAAAAAACATACCAAATATGGTAAATTTAAACTAGAAGGAATTTAAGGAAGTTATGAACAATGAAAGTAGAAGGCTGGATTCAAATTTTAAAGTCAATCTTCATTTTAGTTACTGTTCTATTTCAGTATACAGTAAATGCATATTGTGCAACTAAAATGATGGCTATCATAAAACATTTTTTATAGTATCTTAGGAAAAAAGTCTTTATCATTCCTTTATATAAATTCTGAATTAATCACCAGAAGTAAACCCGAAGTACAAGAGAAAAGCACTCTGTATAAATGAAGGCCATTTCAGAAACTTCAACTGTTTATACGCAGCTGTCAAACATGAAATGCTGTACCCAGCTTTTCAATATTGCCGGGTTCATGAAGCAATTAAATTGTTCTGAAGTGACCACATTTCAAAATATAATATCAAAGCACCTACAAAACCAGCACATCTTAATTAACCACGTAAATTTACCCGATGCCAACACAGTATGCTCTTCACCCTCTTCCTTGTTCCAAGTTTCATTCGTAATTGACTACAGCTATGAACAGAGACAGTGTCGGAAGGATAAGCAGTCAGATACCACTTTTTGTTACCATCAAGTTATGCTCTTTGTATCTTTACAACGTCCTCTGTGAAACACCAAATGATGCTTTCATAAACTATTATTTTTTTCTTTTAAAACTTTTTGAGCAGATTAAAATATACTTCCTTGTAAGAAAATAGCTGTGTTTTCTGAGGCTAGCTCAGCTGGCAGACGGTGAATAAGCTGTAGGCATACAGCAACCTCTTGTGGCAAAAGCAGTATACACATCCTAATTAAGAACTACTGAAATTTCTTAAGCTACTTTTGATATGAGTCACAAACCTCTGTAAAATCTTGAGTGTTAGCAAACAACTGGAGAGTCTCTGTTAGTTGGAGAGTCTCTCTCAGCTGGAGAGTCAGCAATACTCAGACTTCAGAATTGTCCTTCTCTTCAACTGTAGAATGAACTAAACATTGGTAGCCTGTTACAAATTATGTGCTACACTGAAATTTGTTAATAAAATGATCTAAATTTGTTAAAATTCAGTAGAAGTGAAATAGTGGCCACGAGTAGAATCCACGGCCAGGTTTGACAAGAATAAACAACACGCTATTATGCAGAATCATTGTTCTCTGCATAGTTTTGCTGAATGAAGGAAAACTATGATTGGTTTCAGCAGGGCAGTCAAAGTTCCTTTAGAGTTTACTGAAGACAGACTGCATGCCTGGTCCAATAATGTATTCTGCAGAATGCTGGCACAGCCAGGATTTTTTATTTTTTTTAACATCACAGAAATACACTTCGCTACCACTGAAACCAAAGATGAGCTCAGTAAATGCTTCCTGGGCTTACGTGCACACCAGGTACCAGAACTCTGGGGTTTTGCAGACCAGGGAGAGGTTACTGTCCTTGAAATGATTTGCAAATCTGTGCATACTACTCAGAGGAACAGGCTGAACAAGTACACCTTGGAAGGAGTACAGGCTTTAAACAAGTTCTCACTGCTCTCGCTGCCACTCGGCTTCAGTCATTCCCATCTCTGTCAGGTGTTCTGAGGTCTACAGATTAAAACCAACTGCATATTAACCAACAGTGTCCATCAAAATGATGAAATAAAGATCAACAGAAGAAATAATTTCCTGAAACCATGCCATTCTTGTGGAATGCCTGCATCATCTGGGAGAACCCTCAAGAAGCCTGAAAATAGGCTTCCTGCAAGGTTTTGATTTTTCCAACTGTATTTGTTCCTTATGTTCTTAATTTAGCCCAGTTCATATTTACATAATGAAAGCAAAGTATTAAATTAAATTAAGACATGAACTAAATAAAGCGAACTCCCTAAAACAGAAGAGACAACTGAATTATCAGTGTCATCAATGATGGTGCAAACACAAACTAAAATGACACAGAATGGAAGGTACAAACAGGATGAAAAACTACATTGTTTATTATTTAGAACTTCAAAATACAGTTTCACTTTTCCCTTTAGCTCTTGTTATTAAGACTACCATTATAAGCAGGGCGCTTTAATAAATAGAAATAAATTAGAGAAAATAATGCATCTGGCAGAGCACGTGTCAAAATACAACAGATGAGTAAAAGACTGACTTGGTTGAAAAGGGAGTGCTTGTAATTACAGAATGTTCTCAATTATAAAATATATTTAAGCAGAAGAGTTTAGTTTGTCCTCTATACAAATCTTTCAGATTCCCTCCAAAGACTGGTAAGTGCTACTGACACAAAAATCAAGTATAATATGCTGCTTGTAATACCACCACAGGGTGGGCTTCCTCCAGACGCAGGAAATTAAGTAGGTCAGTTGGTAGGATTTCTTGCTCCACTAGATGTGTTATTGCAGAAGAGGAGCTTGCTTTACATCTAGTAAAACCATGAAACTGAGTTCATCAAAAATAGACCTCCTGACTTCTTGTTAGGTCCTCTTTTTACACCTGAAAGTTTTGCACAGGTAGAACATGGAAGATACTTTACATTAAATGAGGCTTTCCGCCAGGTTGGGTATAACTCGGAAGGAGACAATCCTCTTCCTACAAGATCTCATTTTGCATTAAATCCTTGGACAGAATATAATTCATTTTTCAGAAGCAGATTACATCATAGAAAGTGATGTTCATAAAGGCCCTCAGAATCAGATCCTATAATTTACTATTAATTATCTTCAGACCCAAAAAGGATAAAGGTTAGAATTATAAAGATATTACTAGCATTCTTCCTGTACGGAACATGTATTAGCCATTGACACGTTAAAGTGCACAGTGCTATTTTTGACCTTGATAGCACGGATAATAATTTCCCACATGATGGACAGCTTTAACTTAAATAATGTTTCATCATTTGCATTCATATTGATATTCCTTTATATACAGTCGGCCTGGGGAATGGAAAGTGTGCCATATATGATATAAAAGTAGAACTAGCTGTTTTCCAGATCTGTACCTACAACTTAAATATCCATATATTGCTGCTGTGACAACATCTTACGAGTGACAATATTTTAGTGACAAGTAACAATATAACGGTGACAATATTTTATAAGTAGCTACCAGTCAGTTAAGGAATATAGGGGCAAAAAGCAGTCGTCTTCATAGGAGCAGCACTATTTTAATTTTTCTTACTTATGCAAGGTGTAACCAAATTATTTACTGCACATACTACTACTAATCACCAACTCCTGTGATTATAATTTAATCTTTAATCAGCATGCAAAGCTATTTACATTTTTATGGATGGATGAAAGAAGCAGATATTCATGTTAAATGGTAACACTAATTCTGGTTAACCCACCAGGATCCTCCTATTTAAGGAGTGTGTTTCACAGAATCATAGAATCCCTAAGGTTGGAAAGGACCTCTGAGATCATCAAGTCCAACTGTCAACCTAACACCACCGTGCCAACTAGACCATGTCCTGGAGTGCCACGTCTACACGTTTTTTGAACGTCTCCAGGGACAGGGATTCAACCACCTCTCTGGGCAGTCTGTTCCAACACCTCACTATGTGTTTCATATGTTTGTAACAGATTTCCGCTACAGTCATGTGGAAAACACACTGTAAAAAAGAAGGCTCATTGACAATATAAACATTTTTGCACATCACTTTTCATATTAAGTCTATCTGACTACAATTTTAGTGGCATATTCATCTGCAATCACTAACTTAAAAAAAACCACACCACTCCCAGCAGAATTAAGTTCAGAGGAAGACATCAGCTGAGCTACCCATCCAGCTAGCAGCAGTAGGAGACTGTTACCCTCTGGAGTGGGCAGGACTGACTATTCCCATCCTCTTTTGCTGACAGTATAAGCAGGCAAGGCTCAAAGATACTTCCTGTGCTTGTACATACAATTTCTTCCCCCCCCCTTTATTAAGCCTGACCTCTCACCAGTCCATGCTCAGTCTTGTACCCCATTCCACCATACCAGCCTTAAACTCCATACACAAACCACTGCGTTCTCTGCACCCTGACTCCTCCCTCCTGTCTGCTCCCAAGTCAGGTACCTCCTTCGCTCATCTTCCCCAGACCCAAAGGGGTTCACACAGTCTGTTTTCACTTGGCCCTACTGTCTGGATCCAGTGGAGGAGCTGGATTTCCTTGCAGAAAGCAATGCAAGGAGAAGAAAAAAAAAGAAGTATTTCCACTCCATGGAAATCTTTCCCAGGATTTTCTGAAGTTTGTTATTATGCAGTAAGCCAAAGGCATACATTCAGCATGGAACAGCTCAGTCTAAATGAAAACAAACCCCACGCCTTTCAGTTGTGCCTTGCTTTCTTCAGATCATGTTCACTTCAGCTGAGCTGTCTTTAAATTAAAAAAAAAAAAAAAAGAGGGCTGACAATTTCTAGCACTTCAGTCAAAATTCGCACAGTAAGTGAAGCTGTTAGACTTCTTGGCACTGCATCTGTAATTACTGTACACTAGTAAAACCAGGTTAGACAGGTAAGCCATGATATTTTAATAAATCCCAAGTACATGTAGTAACTCTTCTCATGAAGTATTTTATTGACAGTAACAGAAATACAGTAAGATCAAAAGCTGTGTGCCTTGTATCACTTTACCACAGTGTGCTAAGTGCTATTTAGAATAGACTCTCTTTTAAGAAAACATGAGTATTTTAATGAGTATCTTAACATTTCCGTGGCTGTTGAATAATGTAAATTCTTTTAGGCAGTACGAACTTCTCCAAGGCAGGCTGTGGCTTTCGGTGAGCCACTTGTAATGCTGCTGCATTAATTCTGTGGCTCATCTGTAACATTAAAAGGGGAGGGGGGGAAGTTGTGATATGATAGAGCTTTGCTGTTATTCTCTTCCTAAATTCCATCATATAAAAGTAGTTTAAAAATGGTAGTAAAACCTAAATCTACAAAAAGTTCAAATGATCAATACATAAAATTTATGGTGACTCTGTACAGCACACACACATATTATAATTTCTGTTTTCAAAGTGCTATTAGCCTGACTACCTTCAGCGAACTATTGATTCCCCACCCCCCGCCTCTTTTTCAGTAGTTCGTAGAATCAGCTGTCAAGGTAAGGAAAGCAGAGCAAATAATCGGTATGCCAGAGTTAACACTAAGTTGCCTCTTTTTTATTTTCCTAGATTCAAAATAATCACAGTATCTAATTATCACTTTCTAAACTACAGAGAAAGCTTCATGTATGAAATTCCGGAAACCAACAGGAAAAGGAAATGGTAGCTCAGAACAGAGGAGACGGGGACAAGTGGAAGAGAAACAGGATGAGTTGTGTCTTCTCCCTACCAAGTCTAAGCAAAAATTCTACATACTAAAGCTATAATCACATCTGTTGATGAAAGGCTTATGTTGAAACAATGCAACTGATGTTTTCCCAAGCTCTACGGATGAGGAACTCTTGCATGCTTCAGAATCTAAAGACTGCAAGTGTATGAAAAATAGATGGTAACTGTCAGATCTTCAGATTAACACGCAAATTAAAAAGCTGCTTGTTAAATCAGCTCTTGTTAAGTGTAGGTGTAAGAGTCTGCATCAACAACCTAGCAAGAGATACTGGGCAGTAGCTGTAAGCATAATGATGAATAGAAGGGTCCATTTGGGTGCTTTGCGGCACAAAATTTTAGAAGATCTCATAGTATTTCCAAGCGAGAAGTCAAGAAGATGCTTGACTATCTAATGGCAGGCCTCAGGCAAAAACAGCTGCACATGCGGCAGCAGGGGCGTATGCCGTGCCTGTTGTCTCGGGGATCACTTACAGCAGTTTGACATTAGCGTACCCTCTTGGCATCCGCTGGGCACCTGTCAGTGCCATGCCCATCTCCTTCAAGAAGCTGCCTTTTCACTTCTCGAAGTTGGACCCTTACCGAAGTTAAAGCTATTTCCACAGTGGGATAAAGAACTAAAGACTAGGTTTTGTTCTGGGGTGTAATCCTAGCTCTGCCACAAACTTACTATGCCACTGATAATTCTGCCCCATATTGCAATAAACCTAATTCAACAGACCCCTTTAAAAAAAGGGACAAATCTTGATATCTTGCTGTACTTTTCTGTAACAGGTACATGTAACTACCCTGAGGCTAATTAACGTTGAACAGGCATGGAATCAAACATAGCAGAAAGAGGAGGGAAGGCTAGTTACCTTTTAGCCATCTAGCATTGTAGCCACACAACAGCTAAGAAATAGATAATCTCAACAATATTTAGTGGTAGAAGATAAAGCTACAAGTCTCAGATGACAGCAGTTTAAGGAAAATTCACTTTTTTTTAATGTTTAGCTTATAGAGAAGCCCTGACAAACATGAATCTTCTTTCAGATGTACTTACCTTGCACAGCACCTCTGCTAGCAAGACACCCATGTTCTGAGTTTTTGAAAAACTGGCTGTAACACTGTAAAGCAAAAGAAGAAAGTATTTAGCATTTCCATCCCACACAAGTGCTTATCACTCATTTTCCAGACTTAATGCAAAACATTTTGTAACAGAAATTTAGGTTTTGGAGCCAAATCCTCTAAACACATTAAAGACTATATGACATTAAAAAAGATACGCTGCCTCAGAATAGAACAAAGCAAAATCTGTGTTGCAGGCTGTTTTATTTAGATACGGTTTTATACAAAAATCTCTGTATAAAATATCCTTCAATATCTCAAAAGGGATTTTTTTGTACACTGTGGAGTAGCTTCACAGATGCTGAGCACTGATATCCAGAACAACAAAATTTGACTTAGTAATTTTCTTGATTCCAATCTAGCCACGTGGAAAAATATCACCCTCTGATTTTGGTCTTTCCTTTGACAGCAGCTATTTGTCAAGCAAGAACTTTTTGCGCAAGATGATCCCATTAACTTTTTCATATTCCAACGAAGAACAGTAATGTTACCACTATTCAACAAATAAATCTGTGGATATGAAATAATTTAGTTCAGCAACAGGAAGAACTGTGGATTGCACGTTCTTCTGATGATACAATACCTGCAGTGACACCTCTGTAGTGTAGAACAGAGTTGAGAAAAATTCGTCATAGAATGGTTGGTTTGGAAGGGA
>VWZZ01003494.1:0-18378 GCA_013399095.1 Psophia crepitans | reverse complement strand
TCTATTCTATTCTATTTACCTGGCATTTCCATTTTTTTAATATGTATGTTTGTGTTTTAGCACAGCACTTTTTTATTCCATTGCAGAAATTTCTTAGGCAATTTTTGCCCACATATTGGAAACAACGCATCAGAACATGTGTGAAGATGACTTCACATGGCTCAGAGAAGTTAACACCACCGCGTCCTCCTGAAAGCAAAGGCAACAAAAGTTAATGATATTTATCTCCTGCTTGCACACAGAAATATCCCAGAAGACTGCAGAGATTATGTATAGAGGGACCATTTCACCCATCACTGAAATTCATTCACCTCTGTATCATCTCTGTGCTTTGTAATGCTCCCATTATGTGCATTAATGGACCAATAAAACATTCCTTGGTATGCTTTAAGACTAGAGAATATTTCTTCTTACAGTAGGTCCCAACCAAGTGAAATGATTCATCTTGCTATTTCTTTTGGATGTTCCAAGATGTTTATTCTTATTTTTGACACATTTTAGTGTAAGGTGCGCAGGCAGATATCTCAGCTTGTGAGCATCTTGAAGGTAGCAACAGCTTGGTTCGTTCGTTCTGTAAAATAGTCAGGTTGCTAACAGCTGTGCATCCTGATGATCACAAAGAAAATGCTTATTCTGAGAGATATCCCTCAAAATATTTTAAAAATAACACTGAGATTACTCCATAACCCAGATATATTTGAACTTCAATCGCTATACCACCTCTTTAATCATTCTCTTGACAGAGAAGGATTTAGATATTTAATTTAAACATTTAGTTTAAACATTTAAACATTAGTCTCAATTGTCTCTGCAGAAAAGTGGGAAATCATATTTATTCCTGATCCAGTTCTTATCATGTAGATGTTTTTAAGGTCAAGCACATGAACAATTCTGCTAAAGTCAAAGAACCTACTCATGCTTACTTTTCAGCATGTGTTTTAAAAGCTTTGAGTGGGACTACAGTCTTCTGACATTCCTTCCCCTGTCATCTTTTCCCCTCTGATGCTGGATTACAAAACAACTAGAGATTAGCTCTTTGTGCTGAGATGGGTTCTACTGCCCTTAAAGACTCTGAGCAACACTTCTCTAGCAAGGAATTAATAGAAATCAGTGAGGTCAAGTGGTAGTTGTCCTGGTTTCAGCTGAGAGAGAGTTAATTTTCTTCACAGCAGCCAGCATGGGGCTGTGTTTTGGGTTTGTGCTGGAGGCAGCGCTGATAGTGCAGAGATGTTTTTGCTGTTGCTGAGCGATGCTCACACAGAGCCAAGGCCTTTGCTGCTTCTCGCACTGCCCCGCCGGCGGGATGGCTGGGGGTGTGCGGGGAGTTGGGAGGGGACAGACAGGGCAGCTGACCCCAACTGACCAAAGGGACATCCCATACCATATGGCGTCATGCTCGGTTTATAAGGGGCTTGGGAGGAAGAGAAAGGGGGGGCAGCAGCATTCAGAACGATGGCGTTTGTCTTCCCAAGTCACCATTACGCGTGACGGAGCCCTGCTGTCCTGGGGATGGCTGAACCCCTGCCTGCCGTGGGCAGTGGGGAATGAATTCCTTGTTTTGCTTTGCTTGTGCACGTGGCTTTGGCTTCGCTGATTAAACTCTTGTACCTGAACCCACAAGTTTTCTCACTTTCACTCTTCTGATTCTCTCCCCCTTTCCAATAAGAGGTGCCCAGCTGCCGACTGGAGTAAAACCACAACATAGTCAACCTTGAAACTCTCTAATTATCATTTTCAAAGCTTTCCAGGCTGGTAAACAGACTGCTGAGAAAACACTAACCCTTGCAGACTTTCAAGGGTGCAAAAATAAATTTTCTTGAGACAGAGATTTATACGACACATGCTGGAAATATCAACATAACCTCATGATTTTTAATGTCTGTTAAAAACATATATTGAACGTACTGAGATAATCTAGGAGGAACACTTTCACTTCTGATTCATGTCTTCCCAGCACTTAATAAGCAAGTGTAAGCTATAATCATGGACAACTACAAGTTTTCAGTGTTTTGAAGGTTTCAGGACACTTAGCATATCTGGTTGCTGTTTGGCTATGCATTAGGGCAGATGTTGATGGCAGTTACTTGCTGCTTCTCTGTTTTTTGCTTATCTTCTCTGACGTTGCTGCCTGAGAGATACACAGTGGCTCTTCCTCTTGCTGTGTCCAGTCACTCCTTCGCCTTGTCAGTCTTGCATCTACTTTGCATTCCTGAAACATTACAGCCCCTCTGCCCCTTTAAAGGTCCATTATTAACTGAATCATGGATTTCCATGTTTCTTTTGCTTTGGTTTCCTCTCTTTGACACATCTTGGATCTCTTTTACTTGCCCCAGTGGTTTTAATTTACTCTTTTAATTACAGAATTTGCTCTGCTGTTCCTTACTTCCCTTCACTAGTCCCTTCACAGCACAACAGCTAATCTAAATCAGAACAGCTCTCCTGATCGCAAAGTGTTTTTTTCTGGAATACTACTGCCTGGTAGGGGTCTGTGGACCATATACACTGGTGCACGTTGCTCTTGGAGAACAGTGCGACATCTGGTTTATTCATGGCAGTTTGTCTTCCAGGAGATGCTGTGACCAGTGTGACCAGAAATGGGTAGGACACAGCAACCCTGATGCTTTCTTTCAATCCCCCTCAGCCTTCCCCCCACTTCCCTTCAATTTTCTAACCTTTGTCTTTGTTGTAATTTCTACATTGTGATCACAGGCTCGTAGAACATGGGATTGTTCAGAGTTGAAGGGGACTCCTCCTGCCCAAAGCTGGGACAGCTCTGAGATCAGACCAGGTTGCTCATGGCTTTTTCCAGCTGAGTCTTAAAAAACCTCCAAGGATGGAGGCTGTGTGCACCTCTTGACATCACCTTCCGATACTTGACTGTCTTAACAGCAGCTTTTTATATCATCTTTCTGGCATGTTGCCAGGACCTTGTGTGCTTTGCTACCAGTTATTCCCTTGCTTGGTATTTATGTGGCAGCCTTTGTGTATCAGCTGAGGGATATATTCTAAGCAGTACCTGACCTCTGCTAGTATTGAACTCAAAGGCACTATTCATGGATTAAGGCTGTACCCTTTGTAAATAAAGGAAAATCAGTCTGGACCTGAATCAGCTTCTGCTGTTACCCAGTTAGATACCCAAAGTATGTCTCAATTTGCTCTGCACAATTTGTTAGCCTTTTGTAGAATTGTTCTTGTTCCCTTTTCATTTAAAAAACAATAAAGACCAAAATTTTCAAGCTGCACTAATGCAGGTTTAAAAGGAGTCATTAATAAATGTTTTTCTACACCTAAATCATATTTCTAAGCTTGGACCAGCATTTATTTCATTAAATATTAATTATTGTGCAGTATTTGTAGCCAAATTATCAGCTATAGCAGAGAAGTGAAAAAAAGAGAGAGCATTTTAGAGTCATAACACGTCAACATTTCTTAAGGAACATTTCAATAAAAATAGAAGAGAAAGGAAACATCATGTTAATAGTGGCAAGGACGACCTGAAGATTTTGGATGCTGAGACTGTCTTAGTCTTTACTTCCTTCTGTAATATTTATTTTAGTGATAATTTGAATTCATAAAGAGAAATAAAATAGTGCAATACACGCTGGATTGCAGACGGAATTTTCTTGTAAGAGACCGTGTTTTAACACTTTTAACTGTGTTCAACAGCTGACTACTTCTAGAGCTATCTCACTGGATCTCAACTAGTAGCAGTGTAATGTACTATTGTATCAAAGTGATGAAGAAGCGTATTCAGTTAGCCTCTCACTGGAAGTGTGTAGCTTTCCAGTACTCAAATTTATTTCAGTCTGACTGTAGGAAAGCAAACACATTAGAACATAGATTCAGAAGGATTTTCTAAAATAGAGTGAGATAGATTTTGCCACTTTTACTTATTTTAAGTAGTATCTTGAATGAAGTTGGCAGAAAATGGCCATGTAGTACAGCAGTATCAACTAATTGTTTATCAGATTTCTGGCATTATTCTTCACATTTCCCCCTCCTCTGTCAAGCTTTTGTAGTAAATGATTTTGAGTCATTTACTAACATCCAACTTCATGACTTTCAGAGTTGTTATCTCTTTGTTGTAGTTGCAGTAATGCACTGTGCCACTAAATTACAAGGCTAGATTGTAGTGTCTCACATCCCCTTTTAATCATCAATAGTCAGTCTGGCAGAGTAGCTTCTGACAACCCTTTATTGACTAAAAGTGGTGTTTTAACACCTGTTTGTCTTAATGCCCCATTCCCCTCTTTTTTGCCTGCAGAGCTAAATGGAGGTCTCTTTTGGATGCTATTACTGTAGTACATTTTTAAATAAATAAATAAATACTCCACATTTTCCAGGAAAGTGCCTGCATTTTCACCCTAATCAAAAATCCTATTGCAATTTGTTTGAACAAAGCTTAGTCTCATCCTGCAGCACATCTGTCTCATCTGGCATGATTTCTAACTCTGTGAGGTTGCAGATACTTCTAAGATATTCTTGATTTTGGTGTGAGTTGATTGTTTTATCACTTGAGATTGTAGCTTTTTCTTTTTTCCTCCAGTGGGCTTTGTCTCAAGCCCTGGAACAAAGACCAACTATGCCTCTTAGTTTTACAGACTGCAATATCAGTTTACAAGGCCAAATGCATTATTTTTAGTAAATGTACATGGCAGCTAGTTATCAGATCAGAAAACAAACACCCCCCTTAAAATAGAAATGCTATGGAAAAAGATAGGCATAGACTGTGTAAATTACCATGACAGTTTTCCACATGCTCCTTGTCGAGTCCTAGAGAGGCTGCAGCATGGGACCGTATCTTCCACCTTCCCTTGCCATTACCTCTGTGGCGGAGGACAAGCAGTAAGGAATGGAGAGACAACCGTGACAACCACGCTGCATGGGCACAGCATCAAGCTCTGGGGAGCACAGCTCATGGCAGGATCAGCTGTGCCCGCGTCATTCCTAGCATGTCCCTCTAGCCTCTTCTTGAAGACCTACAACAGGAGTGACTCCAAAATTTCTCCACAGAATTTTATCCATTAGAAATTTCCTTTCTGATCTCTAACCTAAATCTCCCTTTCAGCAGTGTAGATGCTATCATTTTGTCCCATTCATTAAGGGAAGTGAAGTCCACCTGCAAAGCTCAGTCCATAGAGGAAGATGAGATAATCTAATGACAGCTCCCCTACAGGCATATCTAAATGACTACAAATATGCCATAACCTATGTTCATCAGCTGCCCAGAGAAAGTCTCTGCTGCTTTGTGCTCAGTCTCTTCCTATTCAGTAGAGCTGAATGAGATTCATCTACTTTTTCAAGGCTTCACAACCCCTGGGTAGCAAGTCTGAAACATTAAAACTATATTCAGGAGACGAAGTACAAGAAATATCAGGTAGCACATGGGATGAATAGTTCCTGTATCATTCTGAACAATAAAAAGAGACTGCTGTTGTACTAAGCTTTTTAATTTATGTTTTTTTTTAAAAGGTCGAAATAAGAACAACTGTATATATGTATTTTTTGATCTTACAGTTAGAGCTAGCCATGTTTTATGTGGCCCAGAAAGCTGCTCTCTGTGTCTTCTTGTGCACATAAATGCAGCTGCATATAGGAAAGTTTGGAAAACCACTGTCTCAAGAAGAAAGCTTGTATTAAAAGTATTCAAAAAAGTGAATCTGACAAATGCAGTATGTAAAGCTGGGAACCCTTTTACTCACATCCTATTTCATCCTGAAAGAATGAAACATCACAGTAGAGAAGCTTTATGGGAAGCAGTTTTAAGATGGCATTGATGTTTTACTATCTGGAAATCAATTTCAACCTTAGACAATGGAGCTTCCAATTTTAGTGTTTGCTGCTGATAGAGATACGGGATCCTGACATATGAGTTGGGCCTGCAGGGACTCATGAGAGTGATAAACTTCATGTTTTGTCATGGTGCCCAACAACATCAGTGAGATTGTACTTTGTGTACAAGTTGTGGACAGACTGGCACCATGTTGAACATCTTTTGTGAGGAGATAAGCCTTTTCCAGCACAAAATGAATGGGCAACTGGTTCACTGATCTCATTTTTATATGTGTACATATTTAAAGAGCAAGTCTTGAAGCTAGATGAGAATGCATGGAGTTGGACAAGTTTATTGCTATGTATTCATAAGCACAAGCTGAGTAGTGGGAATTTCCAGATTTGCTCAACAATTCTGCTAAAACTACTTTATTCCCTAAAGCATGTAGCATTTATTCTGTTTGTTGTTTTTTTTTCAGCAAACTACAAGTATTGATTATGAGATCGCACATACACAAAAATCCTACAACAAAACAAAAAACCTACAATAAAACAAAAAGTCTGTTGGTTTAAGTTTAATAGAGGGTCAGTACAAGGAATTTTGGAGCCCTCATTAGAGAAACGCCACAAACAGAGGTTAATTCAACTTGACCTATTGACTGACAGAGTGATAAATGAATTTAAGATGTAGTTCCGTTACGTGCTTTCTTCTGTGGTGAATCCAGCATAGGAAATCTCTGCACTCTGACATGCATGTCCTGTAGAAGCGACTTCTCCCTGTTTTTGGACTGTACTTCTCTGTTCCTTCAGCTGAATGACAACCACTGGAGGGACCACCAGATCATGAGTTTAGGAGTAACCCTGCAAATCACAGCTTTTACTCTACCTGCACCATTGCACTGATGCCCCAATGTGGAGTCTAGGTGTCCAACCACCACAAAAGCCCACCTACAGGGAGAATGAAATGCAGCTCTGGGACCTTCAGAACTTCTTATGGCAGCTTCATTGGGGAAAATGTACCCTATGCCACCCCCTCAGGGTACAGTCAGGTTAGACAGCTGACCTCATCCTACAGTTTTCTCCTTTTGAATAGCACAGTCCTTGGATCCACCACCACAGCTTCTTGCCTTCATTTCCCTGTCCTCCATCCCCAGGTCCCATCTGCCAGATCCCACCACCTCTCCTGTCTCTGCTGTGACAGTTATCTATCTGCACAGCAAACGGATGCAGCCAGCCAGCCTGGCAGGCTCACTCACTTTTCATCTGCCGGGCTGGATCTCTGCCACGTTAGCGATTATGCCCTGGGGCTGTGCTTTCATGGACATTTGCCAGGGAAACTCTGCTGGCTTGGGCATTTCTCTTGACAAAAGTGGCTTCCCTGCTTCTGCACCATGCCTGTTGTTATGCTGATCCCACTGTTTGCTGGGCATCACAAGGCATCACAAACAATCTAGAGAAAGAAACCTCCTGTCTTTTCTATATAGCTATTTTAGCCAGAGCACTTCACTGCTATTGTTTCCTACACAGTCCTGCAAACAGCTCAACATGGGACAGAAATTACTGAAGCCACCTGGCAGCTGCCAAAGGGAAACGTCACAGGAGCCACAGCCTCAGACTGATGCTGAACAGTAGGTTGTGGTTTTGCTGTGGATTTTTTTTTCCTTAAGTTTTTGTTTTGGACTTTTGTGTTATGTCATCTCATTTTGGAAAACTTTCCTTTATTTAGAACTAGCAAGGATTAGTCATCAGCCTAATTGGCAAGAGCCAGGCAGTATCTTTTGATAAAGCTGTGACTGTAAGCCCACAATCTCCTCCTTGAGTTTTCTGGCCTTTTACTATCTATTCTGTGTCGATTAATGAACTGTTTAAATCATACAGTGACTCTTATTCTTGCTCACTATATACCTTATGGGTTTATCAGCCTAACAGCTTTTTTTCTTCTCCCTTCAGGTTTTGAGAGTTCACTCCTGACCTTTGACTAGATGACTGCTACAGGATTTATCCTACAGTTGTACATTTTGTCATATAAACTGACAATTCAGCAGATAGCCCCATGCTATCACAAGTACAAATGACTTGGATGTGAACTTCACAGAAGGGGAGCGAGGGTGTGGGATTTAGGAGGAGAACATGCTTCCTCTTCTATCTCGAGCAAATATCCTTCTCTAAACATAATGCAAACAAAATTGCGAGGATGGGGAAGATTATGTCCCTAACAAGATTCATCATGACATAGTGTCACGATGAATTATCACAGAGGAATTGCAGCCAGAGAATATGCAGTTAGTCATTAGTATTACAGAATATGTTATTAGGGCTTCTTCATTCTTGCACGTTAGGAAAACAACTGCCTGGCCATCAGAGAATGAGCAAACAGTTCCCTGACATCTTCCTAATTCCACATCTCCCCTCCCACCTGCTCTCATTTCTTCTCTCTGATTTCTCTGATGTCCTTTTTGATGAGGTACTAATAATAGCAAGGGTGCTCACACACTTTTCTTCAAAATGTTAAAGTCACAGAGCATTGCCGTGCTGCCAGGGGGCAGCTGCCGGACAGGCCGTGGGTTACAGCAGAATGAGAGGGATTGCACTTGCCAATTTTCTTTGGGTTTGCTTTGCTCTTTTCATTTGTGTCCAGGGACAAAGGAAACTGAGAGCGTGAAGGGGGAAGAGGAGAAGAGATTGTTCAGAGAACAGAAAAGAGCAACCAGCTGAAAACATTGGCACAGACTGTTCCAACCTGGCACTGCTTTATGTTTTGCGTAGATTACTCGCAGAGTGTTTCTGAGTGCACCTCTGAGGTTGGTAAGACATGATAACGGCAAAGAAACTGGAGCCCAAACTCCACCCCTAGTGAATGAAAGAAAGAAAGAAAGAAAGAAAGAAAGAAAGAAAGAAAGAAAGAAAGAAAGAAAGAAAGAAANGACGGACGGACGGACGGAAGGAAGGAAGGAAGGAAGGAAGGAAGGAAGGAAGGAAGGAAGGAAGGAAGGAAGGAAGGAAGGAAAAGAAAAATTAACTCTACAGCTACAAGCTTGCATGTCTTAGGCCTGATGGAGGGCATCAATTCTGTTATAGCTGTAGCTGTTGTTTTGCCCGTTTAGGAATATCCTTTAGGAAGAATATGGCAGAAGAGCTAGCAAGCTGCAGATACCATATTTTTGTGGTAATGTCTAGCAATCCTTCTTATTTCTTTAAAAAGCAGCAAATACCTGTACTCCATTTAGTGAAATTTCCCTGTTTTAAGTGGAAAAATTAAAGGTTTTATGTCTGTTCTGCATATTGTCACAGGACAGGTATATTTAAGAATATAAAGCAAAAATGTTTGAAAGAGGTCATTCGACAGAAATCAAACATTTCATATTGCTTTTAAATACGTGGGCTAAACCAGGGAAGCTTTGGAATGAAATATCTTTACAACACAGGTCAGAGTGATCAGTCACTAAAACATTGGCCTCAATCTGCATTTTTTGACAATATAGCGTACTATTTTAATTCTGATGTACCTAGCGCTCTCTGACACATGCCCACTTGCGGGTGCTATTTTCTAGATAATTCTTACATTCTAGTTAGCCTCTATTAAAAAGGTGTCTGAAAAAAAGGACAAGTTGGAAAGTCTATTTTGTGAGTATATATGTTTTCTTCCTATGCGGTTATGAACAGCCTACACCTAAAATAGCTTCTTTGGGAAGAAAAAGAACCCCTTTTTCTTAATTTAAAGTTTTAGAAGAAATGCTTACTCCTCTCCCTAAATTCAAAGAAAGGAGCAGCTCCAACCTTGCACTTTTGGCAGACAGAGCATCCACGTGCCTTACTTTCTATTTTGTATATAGCAGAAAGGCCTGATCTGTTATTAAACCCAGATGAATGCATGTGCTTTACTTTACATAATCCTTCACTGTCTTTATTGCGATTGCTGTGAGATAGGTTCTAAGACATCAGCCAAAAGCAGTGTTTTCTTAAGAAAAAGGTTGAGAATCACCTAATCTCTCTGAAAATTGTTCTGAGAACTCATTATTTAGCTCAGGAATCTTCTGTCAGATGCCAGTAACAGCCACAAAGACTTGAATCAGATTATGTGAAAGGACTTTCTCTCAATAAAATTAAGTTTTGAACCCCTCTCTGGTATGTTGTTCCTCATTGCAGCTACTTAAATTTTAAATACACTTTCCTTGTTAAGTTTTGGAGATGTCATTTCCCTAGTACAGCTCACAGAAGTCTTTGAAGACATGGGCTCGCTACTATCATTTTATTTAGGAAAACAGGACAGGAACATTAAAAAGGCACACAAAAATCAGACATACATATTAATGTAGAAGAATATTAAAAGCACAAGATGAGCCCCTAGAGTTATCCACTGCAGAGCTGTGGCTAAGCACCATCCACTTCACATAGAAGCAGCTTTCTAGGACATCAGTATGGTGGAAAATGGAGCATGGTGCAGAGCTACTAACTCTGACTTGTCCACATTGTATATGATGGCACCATGCAGAGAAAATTGTTTTGTTCTTAGCAGCTCTCAAAAGGGCTTGATAACTCTGCATCAGCTTCAGAGCAGCTGTTCCTGCTTCTGCTTCTGGAAGTAATACAGCCTTTGGTCTGTAAGCTTCTTTGCACTGAGAGGGACAGACCATGCCACTAGTCTCTCTGTGAAGTCTGTCCCTCCTTCCTTATCTGATTAGCTCATTTGTGGACAACTGGTTTGTCAGGAGCTATATAGATGTTGAGTTAGTTGGTCTGTACTGGGATATCAGCTTTGTTTCTGCTGTCTTATAGGAACTAGAGTCACCATCTGCCACATCTCTGTACAGTGAATTCTGCGCTGCTAACAGTCTGATTATCACTGACTGCAAAGTTCACAGCACTGCTATTTCAACAAACAGCGCTCATCTGGGACCCCTCTCTATACAGATTTAATTTTAATACTTCTTGGGGCAGTGTTTGTACTCCAAAGAGTCAATCCACAATGTTCAACTGATCTTGGAGTTTGATACCAAGACTGAATCTGCTACTTATAATCTGTAAGTCATTGGCTCCATGGCATATCCTTCACACATCCTCAGACCCCCTTTTGAGTTCAGTACCAATGGTTCTCTCCCACCACCTTTGCACCTCCAAAAGGAGTCTCACCTCCAGTGGTGAAACCTAGCTAGTAGACTTCATGATAAAAACAATATTATCATCTGGGTAAATGAAGCTAACCAGAGATGCTTATTTTCCATCTTCAGAGGGGAGTGGTGGCAGAAAATTCTCTTTCTTGGACTCCTCTGAGCTTGGGCTTATATCATGCTCTTCAAGCCAATCTCATGATTTTTCAGTGCCTCTACTTGCCAGTCACACAGAGGAAACGTACCTTGCTCAGAAAGAAAGACTGTTGGGCTACACAATTCAAGCAAAAGCCAAACACGAACAGGAAAGATTAGCTAGACTCATATCCTTTTTCTAAAGAAAACATTTGTGTTGGCTACTGTGCTAAGAACTGTCAAAGTGATTGCTGTAGGAACGTACCATGTGGGTTTATGATCGACTTCTCTTCAAGTGGAAATGCTGTATGCACTCCCTTCAAAAGGATTGGGAATTGGTATTTTGACACACCACCTCAGAAAAGCATTATGTCGCAAAACACAGTACAAAACAAAAACAATATTCTAGTTAATGGTTCATTTTATATTTTCTTTCCTTTTCAAGAAGCAATGTAGTTTTAAAGTAGCTTATGTATGAATCTCTAAAAATTTCCTCTTTGATATCATTCCATTTCCTTTCCTTTGCCTTTCTCTCTTTGCTTCCCATGCTCCTTTATGGGGTTTAGCGAGTGAGATGCGAGTTACATTGACAGAACAAACATGATAAATTCCTGCTGCCCTATGAAATTTGTTCAGTAGAGTTCCTCTGCTGCTGCGAATCTTAATGCTGTTCTCAGGCAGCATTTTCAATCCATCAGATACTGTACAGCTGCATATGTGCACCACAGGGGGAAGATTTATGGGTTCCTATTTTTAGAATTTAATGTTTTGGCACCTCCATGCTGTTCATTTGCCCAAACTGTATTCTGCTAATTAAACCTTAAGACCTAAATTATAATGTACTTAGGGATGTTCAGCCAATGAAGTAATATGATTGCCTGAACTTTTCTTGCCTGCATGAATATATATATGAAATAGCTTTCTTCTAAAATAAAGATAATGCCATATTTTTTATTTTGAAAGAAAATCATGTATTGCTTTTTACTAATCTTTCAACACACAGTTATATTATTTTCTGTTATTTCAGTATATTTAAATAAATGTATACAGTTCATTTCAATGATACAATAGTTTTTAGCTTGAAAAACTCTGGATGAAGATGTCTTAAACAGACACACCACCTTAGGAAATCTCCTTTACAGCGGTCAAACAACAGCTGAAAATATGAAAGTTAAAGGGAAGCAGTAGGACCACTTTTATGACACAGTGGCATTGGCAGCCACTGGAAACTGTTGTGCCTGTAAGCTGAGCCCCAGCTTGTTTATGTTAGTATTCATCTCACATTTTGGGACAGCTTATTTTTCATAATTAGCATTGTTTAGTCTGTCTTAAAACAACACACTCAACTTGTAACTCTTCTGCCATCCCTAGCAAAGAGTGCTTTTTACCTTAACATAATACAAGAAAATCAATTAATAACCATTCCATGCAGTCTCATTTTACCTAGGAGCTGAGTTCTCAGTTATTTAGTACACGTTGGTTAATAATACAACAAAGGATTGATTCTCATCCACAGATGACCACCAATTTTCTTGGCTGAAACTGTTAAGGGTGAAAATGAAATTGTTTGAAAATGTTTAAAACTTTTACATTAAGATGGTGCCATGAAAAAGTTAGGATTTTTTTTTTTTTTTAATGGAGGCTAACTTTTAATGGAGGCTCATGAAGAATGAAAATGAGAAACAGAGGATAAATCCTTGACACAGAAGAGGGGGAAAAAAATCAAACTTCAGTAAAGTAGCAAGAAATGAAGCTATCTGAACTCAAGAAACCTGTGATGCAGTGAGTTTAGGACTAATGGAAGACTAAGTTAAATTTCTCGTCTTATTAGGATTATGCATATTGAATGAAGAAATAAAATGTAACAGAAAGCAAGTGTTACTAACAGCCTGGAATTTCCAGGCATTAAAATGAGATGAGGGGATGAGAAAGGCTAAACTGGAAAAGGCTAAAAAGAGACATTTGGGGCATGTTAATACAGGCAGTACTGCGATCTGAATCCACTCTCTCCAGTTAACACACAGGGAAACCTGGACACGAATCTTTGTCCTTCTCCATTTAATGGGAAAATAGCTAGCTCTGTAGCCCTGTCTCCTTTGCTTATGGGACAATACAGAAGTTACTTGTTAAATCTTTACTTTGAGAGAAAACTAGACATCAGAGACTAGAAAAACTCAGTGGTGTGAGAAGGGAAGTAGTTGTACAGAATCATGGAAACATTATCTGGCTAAGTGAACCAGAATTATCACCAAAATTGCTGTCTTTATTTCTGCTTCACTGCCAAGCCCTGCAACTAGATCCCTTATCATTCTCCCTCCTGGCTCAATGCACAAAAAAAAAAAATGTAAAGAAAATTCATTGCAGGAGATGGGCTCTTTCCTTCAGTCCTGAGAAGTTAAGGTAAAAATTATACACTCGATCCCTGGGCTTTACTACCTTTTCTAGAAATTCCAGGGCTGTCACAGCCCAAGGGTAGTGATACCAGTGTGAATTCATAGAGCTGTTTAACTAACAAGGTAAAAATGTCATGAAATCCTTCTCTGAAACCCAGTTATTCTGCCTGGTTTTGGAACAGGTCTTTATAAATAGAAAGAAGGAGATATAGCCCTCAGCAAGAGCATCCTCATGAAGACAGTTTCTTTTTTCCTCCCCCTGACTCCCCACTGTGGTTTCCAAGGTACTGCCATCTCGACAACTGTATCTTGCATTTCTTACTGTGAGGTACTCCTGGGTTGCTTTCTACTTTCAGAAGTGGGGATAATACCACCATTTTCGAGTGAACTGTTTTTCTAATCCACTTGGTAGGAAGTGTTGGCTTTTTTCTCCTGAAGGTACGAAATTTCTATGCACTGGGAACTTGGGAGCTGGAGGAGCTCTAAGACTAGGTTATGCAGTGGTACTATGGTCTGCTTAAAGATGACCCTACTTGCCTCAGTTTGGGAACAAAAGTGGAAAAATGGGTTAAAAAGTCCATGCTGTTTATCAGCACTGGAATTTAAAGAAATACGTAGCACAGCACTTGTGTCAGATGCTCAAATACTTACACCATTATCTTCCAAAGGCATGGTTGCTACATATCCATATCCATACCCATACCCATATCCATATCCATACCCATACCCATATCCATATCCATATCCATACCCATATCCATATCCATATCCATCTATTTGACTGGCAATGAGATTTAGTAGACTGGGCATTGACATGGATACAGCAACTAGTTATTGCTTAATTCTGGTTACTTGACGGCATAAATCCTACGCATGCCTCTTTGCCTTCAACAAAATGTTTCTCTGTGTCACAGTGTCACAGAGCTGATGTGTTACATGATGTTAGAGGAAATGCTAGATGTGTTTTATTTCTAGTATTATCAGTCCATTTTTATGTGTTATATAGTGAATGATTTTTAAACCCAGAATTTCAGAATAGATGATCCTAATGTTCCCTTCTGTCCTTAAAAATGTGTAAATCCATTTGAATGAAGTGACACTCTTCACAAAAGAGGGCATCTAAGATTTGTTCCGCAGTCTTGTCTACCAGTAGATTATTCCTTCCTAAGTTCAAAAGTTCAGGGTATCATTGCAATAGCTAAAGTCCACATATGAGTTCTATTATGAAATCTAGAAAACTATAATTTCAAATTAACATGGATATTTTATCAAAACAACATATTTATGGGTGTAAATATTTATGGTAACATAACCTGTGGACAGCAAATCTGCAGACTTGTCACTGTATCCTTGGAGGTAACTAATCAAAGTTGGCAGAAGCAACCAGGTTATAAAGAATATACTTTCTAAGAGTCCCCCAGCTGGAAGGTAGACAGGATTTTTGTGTGCTCTAACCTTCATCTCGGGAGGACAGGAGGACAGTTGTTATTAGCTGTAGACTTTCTGTGATTTTGGTTTGTTGGTGCTTTCTCTTTTCTGGCTTTATATCAATGACACATAATACCTCCTGTGGCCCAGGAAACTCCTTTGATCATTATTGTATTCCAAAATATATATGCACCACGTGCAGAATATGTCAACAATTATTTAGGCAAAATATCCTGCACTGTACAATGAAAACACTGGCTACATGCAGAAGATGAGAAAATCTTCATACTCTCTTTGGAATATTAAATTAAGTAACCCTACAATGCCTTATTTCTCTTTAGAATATTAAATTAAGTAACCCTACAATGCCTTATTTCTATTCAAAGTTATGCGGGTTGCTTCAGGGCATAATTGGTTGGTTCATTCTTCAGTGCTGCCAGTTATTTCACAAAATCATAAAAATTATTTTATCTCTGTAGTCTCTGTGACGCACAGGTACTAGTGGGATTATGCTTTGTGAGCATTCTCACATTAATGACAGACACTGAATTTTTACTAAATCAGGGCTTGTCTTGTTTGCTCTGTGGAGATCATAGTTTGGAGGAAGTTTCTACTATGACAGTTTTCCTATCTGTTTGAAAACCAAGGGATATTCATGTGAATTCACTGAAAACAATTTCTTTGATAACTGTATCTGACTGTTTTCATTTGAAGCAGAATAATTATTTGCATTATTGCTGTTAACTACATATGGCTAATTAGCACAAAAAACAATAGAGAAAGGAAATAAAACCATGAAGTTCAAGTTGATGCAATTTTTTTCTAAGAAGAGAAATAATAACTATTTGGGTTATCTGCATACATCTATATGTAGAATTTAATGCAATTACCAAGGACAACATGCCCTATAAGAGCCTGCTATTAAAAGCCACATTTTTTAGACTGTTCCATGATACATGTACACCTGCTTTAATTTTTTCATAATTATTAAATAATTTTCAAGCGATCAATGCATTTTACATGCTAACATAAATAAACACCTGAGTTAAAGATAGGACAACTTTATGTGGCATATTTTTAAAATTCTTAAATTTTAAATAAATTTTAAACCTGACAAAAGAAGTCAGCTATATTATTTTTAAAGTTACTCACTGATTTGAGTGAACAGAAGCAAGGAACTTTGTTCTTTCGAATATATTTCTCCAGCAGCCTTCAAAGCATGGCAAGAATTGCTTTTAAACAAAGGATCCCTGTAGTGTGAACAGCAGTTATCTCCATGTAATTAGAAATACATGTCTTTTTAGTTCACTAAAACAATTAAACCAGGGTAAATACTGGGGATAAATGTACATTAATATACATTCCTATTTAGAAGAAAAATTTAATTTTGACTGCATTGCTGCTTTCATGCTTCTTGCATAGCTATATCTTGAGATTTAAAATCCTTTATGTTACAGATAGTTGCAGTAACTGACACTTTAATCTCCAAGACCTAATTGCCTTCTCATTTCAATCATCTTAGACCATTGCAGCTTATGAAGACAAATTCATGTTTGAGCATTCAGTTGATTAAAATGCTTCATTAATTATGTTTATGTAATATATAGTATATAACATATAATAATTGAACAGAGCTTTACTGGAGCAGCTTTAAAATGCAGCTTAGGACCCTTGCAAGAAATGCAAATATGGGTAGAGCCCTCACAGACCTTGGGAGGAGGGGGGATTGAGGGGAGGCAGACCAGCTTTGGGAATAAGGTGCATTTTCACCATTGTAATGCAACACAAGCAGACATACCTTGGTGGCTGGTACTAAAGTTAGTGACAGAATCTACAGCTTTCTCAGTCTCTCTTGGTACCTCTGTACTGAGAATTGATAGTAGATTACACCAGAAGACTTCTCCAGAGACTCCTAGTGTTTTCTGTTGGCTTCTTTGCTATTTAAAGTTGGGTGATGCTGGAGGAAGAATGAAATACAGTTTCTCCATTTTACAATAATAAATTATTTTCTGAAGAAAAAATGTCCTGAACTTGACAGTGAACCAAAACCTGAAATCTCTAAATGGTCACAAACTGACAACCGGAAAATCTGTGTGACTTTAATAATCACACATATTCAGTTTGCACAACTGACTGCTCAGAAGTCGTCAAAATGGGACACTATTTTTATAATATTTTTCAGTCAGAGCCGCATTTTTTTCTCACAAACAGCTTTATTTGTCACATCAGCATTTCCCAAAAATTCTAAATTTCCTCCATTCTAAGTAATTCTTGTTATGGCAGGAGAACCTTAAAAACAGAGGGTCTTCAACATGAAAGACTACAGATCAGTCTAAGCCATAATAGGAATTAGGTTCACTCTCATTGCTTTTGCTCAGCTATTTCCCCAAACCTATTTCTTCAACTTAATCCTCCCTTCTCTTCATATACATTTCCAGCTTCCCCTTTTCTTCCACATGCAGTTGTGTCCACTTTTAAGGTTTTTCACGTGCTGCATCAATTTGGAGTTCTTCATGTGTGAAGAGGTTACCCCATGATGCTCATCAGTCTTTGTCTACCACTTCTGATTTTTTCCAATAGGTGGCAAAAGAGGAATACACCTAGATAAGATCTGCCAGATGCTGGTAGCAAGAGCAGACTGCATCTCATTAAGTGTATTGTATGGTTCCACAGAAATAATTTAGCAAAGTAAAGATTTGTAGTGCCTATGAGTGATGCGAAGTTGACATAACTGTAAGAGATTTGACACTACTGGAGGGAATGAACCTTTATGAATATCTTTAAAATCGCAGATTTGAAGAGTGGTCTATACTGTGATGATACAAGAACTGAAAGATTGTTTTGTGACCTCCCTGCATAGTCATTGTCTTCAAAGATCATGAGTAATTGTTCTTTTGTGATTTTCTTTTAATCATATATATGCTAATAATACTATCCCAAGCACAAATACAGGATGGGTGGAGAATGGATTGAGAGGAGCCCTCAAACTTGGTGCTGGTGGATGAGAAGCTCAACAGAAGCTGACAATGTGTACTAGCAGCCTAGAAAGCCAACCAAGTCCTGGGCTGCATCAAAAGAATCATGACCTTTACAACCTTAGTGATTCTATGATTCCATGATTCTATGACCAGGAGGTTGAGGGAGGTGATTCTCCCCCTCTACTCTGCTCTCGTGAGACCCCACCTGCAGTACTGCATTCAGCTCTGAGAGCTCAACATAAGACAGACATGGAGCTGTTGGAGCAAGTCCAGAGGAGGGCCATGAGGATGATCAGGGGGCTGGAGCACCTCTCCTGTGAAGCCAGGCTGAGAGAGTTGGGGTTATTCAACCTGGAGATGAGAAGGCTCCAAGGAGACCTTATAGCAGCTTTCCAGCACCCGAAAGGGGCCTACAGGAAAGCTGGAGAGGGGCTGCTTACAAGGGCCTGTAATGATAGGACAAGGGGCAATGGCCTTAAGCTGAAGGACGGTAGATTTAGATTAGAAATTCGGAAAAAAAATTTACTATGAGAAACAGGAGCAGGTTGCCCAGTGAGGTTGTGG
>VWZZ01003492.1:209746-257838 GCA_013399095.1 Psophia crepitans | reverse complement strand
TTGGCCCCGGTCTGCCCGCAGCCGCGGCCTGTCCCCGGGCGGGCGGGGCGGGCCTGGGCCGCGGGGGCCGTGCGTTCCGCTGGCGTTTCCGCGCCTGAACCAGAGGAAATGTGTGTCCGTGTCGTGTCCGCCCCCTCCCTCCCCCGGCAGGTTCGGAGCCTCCCCGTGACCCCCGGCAGCACCCCCGGCCCCGCGGCGGAGCGGGGAGGCCATGGAGCGGCACGTCCCCGTTCACGCCCTGCCCGAGGAGATCACAAAGGTACGAAACGGTGGAAGTACAACCCCCAGCGTTTGGAGACCAGGTACTGCCGTAACTCAGGGACACCTCACGGGCCTTTGAGCACTGGTACGTTACCCGGTGCGTTTGGGGCCTGGTTTGGGATGGGGTGTGTTCTAGGTTTCGTCATTAGACGCGCAGCGTAGTTGCGCGCTGGCGCGGTGGGCACCCTGCGGAGGAACGCGCCCGTCCCGTGTGTCACTGCGAGGTGAGTTTCAGCGCTCACCCCCTGCGGCTTGTTGCGCTGCAGCGAGTTTGTGATGACTGCGGAGCGTAGCGTGTAATTGTTCCCAGGGAGTGTCAATACAAACAGGAACAGAACATGCCCCTTCATCTTCTCTTGTGTCTCCTGGTGCGTGGGGCTGTTTCTGTTTGGGAGAGAAACTGCCAAAGTGACAGTGTTCCCGTTCATATGGCTGAACTTTGGGGGAGGCTTTTCATACAGGGCGATGCGCACAAGTGGAACGTGAGTCACTCTTCGTAACACCGCGTTTTTACTTTGGCAATAAAACATCCTGCTGCCCTCATTTTTTGGTATGTGCCTAATAATCAACAAGCAATTTAGAAGTTTTATGTACTTAGGCTAGCACAGCCTGGAGAAATTCTCCCTGGAATAGCCTAGGAAACTGTGGAGATCATTTCTGAGCCATCGTTGATGATTTCTAAGAATTCAAGGATGGCTGAGATAGCCAAAGAAGGGAGAAGGAATGCTTGCCCTTAAAGAAGGGGAGGGGAAGAGCCTGGGAAATGCACAGACTCATTAGCAGCTGTTTTGGTAGTGGGGAAGATACCAGATGTGTTTGTTTATTTAGAAATTAGCTCGCAAGCATCAACAGGATAAGGTGGTTAGCAAAAACTAGTGCAGGTTTCTCAGAAAAAAAAAACCAGTTGTGTCAAATTGTTAGCTGAAGTACATCAGGGAATCATTCATCTAGCATCTAGCGCTGCTCCAGGTTTCTGTTGGTGACTTCAGCCTGCGGTTCGGTGGCACTTCGGCTGCCTGTCTTTCCTTTGGCTGAGCTCCCAAGCTGGTTCCTGATCTGTGTGCCACACGTGCGGTAGCATGAGGAGGAGGCAGGTGTGAGTGCAGGCACACACTGGGAACAGAAAGGGGCTGACGTTATTCCTTTCGGTAGGAGTGCCGGTGTTTGCTGGTTTTCATCGAGCTAGGATCTTTGATTATGATAAGGAATGCAGATGCCAGTCTGGGAGGGGTTGCGAGCAGTCTGCGAACAGCATTAAGCTCTAGATTTGTGGTAAAAATAAGGTGTATTTAAAAAGCCTAAGTCCAGTGCATCAATATAAAATACATGGTAACTGGTTAAGCTTCCTTGTCACCAGACCTAACACCCAGTTCTCTAATCAGATCCCAAGCAGAGTAATATTAGCAAAGTGATGTTACAAAGAAAGCAGGTATTAAGTGGCATTATTATAGGAATTACACATGAGCCTTTGTTACTCCTCGGCTCAGGGCTGTTGAGTTATCAGTTCTGAGCTGCAGGCTTTAAGAAAAAAAACATGACTGATGGAAATCTAGAAAAATGCAAAAAGAGCGCTTAAAAATCCTGTTGTGCTGGGAAAGGGTGGTAGAGCTGGGTTTACTCGTTCCGGAAAATACGCAAGGGCACAGTTACAGGATTCACATATGTAGGAGGACGGTGGTTGTCCTTCATCTCCAGCTGCACATTGCTGTTCTCCTCACCTTTCTGGACTGAATGTTCAGGACATCCAGGCGCAGGGGTAGCTGAGCACTGGAGCAGCTCACCCAGGGAGCTGTGGAATTCCCCCACCGATGACAAGCTTTTGCTTTGGAGTGAAGCACTGGGCAGCAATCTCTTAAGATCTCTTTCAGTTCTGCAGTACACCTTGAACAAGAAGATCTGTATGCTGAAAGCGCATCAGTACTTGTAGGTTTGTCCATGAATAGGGTTATGTTCCTGTCCTCCCCTGTCACCTCAGTGTGGGGTTTGTGAGCTCTGAGGCAACAACAGGACATAAAACTATCGGAGAGTGCCCAAAGGAGGGCAGCAGAGGTGGGGAAGGGTCTGGAGGGGCAGGCGTGTGAGGAGAGGCTGAAGGCCCTGGGCTGGTTCAGCCTGGAGAAGAGGAGACTGAGGGCAGAGCTCATGGGGCCTACAGCTTCCTCCCGAGGGGGAGCCAAGGGGCAGGCGCTGATCTCCTCCCTCTGGGGCCCAGCGACAGAACCCCAGGGAACGGCCTGGAGCTGCCCCAGGGGAGGGTTAGGGTGGGGATCAGGAGAAGGTTCTTCCCCCAGAGGGTGGTGGGGCCCTGGCACAGGCTCCCCAGGGCAGTGGTCACCGCCCCGAGCTGGGCTGAGTTCAAGCAGCGTCTGGCCAACGCTCTCAGTCATCTGCTGTGATGAGGCTGGGCCTGTATGGAGCCAGGGATTCGGCTGATGGGCCTTAGGGGGCCCCTCCAACTCAGGAGATTCTGTGAACAGCCCCAGATTTTGGGATCAGTTAAGCGTTGGGGTTTTACATATCCTTTGCTGCTGCACATGCCTTCGCTGGGCTGACTTGCGTTGTAGTTGCAGTACAGTTACAAGATACAGAGCTTGATTACAAGTCATTCTCACAATTTCCTGACTTGTATTATCTACCTTTCATGTACACATGTTCTTATTCCCTTCACATTCTCTGCTTCTTGGATTTTATAGTGTCTCCTTTGGAGTCTTTCTTTTAGATTGCTCCAAACACAACCAGCACTTGTGCCAGCTGTAGATGGCTCTGCCAAACTGAACACATGCTCTCAGCATGCAGCTTGTGGGCCGAAGGAACATGTGTGTGTCTGGAGGGAGTATGTTAAGCATGGTGGTTTCAGCCGCAGAATGAAGAATGTTCACTTGCTAGGTGCTGTTTTGAGTTGGCCTGCTGGAGGTTGGGTGGCAGTGCTGACAACAGCTCAAGCAGCAGTCTCAAAAAAAGGGATGCAGACCAGAGGTCTGATCATTCCTCTCCTCTGGGCTCCTAGCAGATGGAGCTTCACAAGCTGTTCATCAGTACTTGGAGCAGTGACATCACTGCCTCCAAAACTGCACTCGCTAAAGGATGGAGTGGAAAGGGAATGGAGCATCTCCTATCAACCTGGAGCAGCCTGTCCTGCAACCTGTTCTACTGCCAGAGAGGAAGATGTGCTGGAGTAAGGCCATGGATGTCACGGCAGAAGCTGATATCAATTAACTGTTTGCAGACAGGGTCCAGCAGGCATTGCCCACTATGTTTATTAAAACTGCCTTTAAAACTAATCTAGAGGGGAAGAGATTTCTTGGTATTTCGTTAATGTAATGATACATATGAAGGGACAGATTCTTCAGGTTTGGCTCAATTTAGAAAAGTCCTGCCTTTAAAACACGTGGCCCTGCTTCTTTTTCTCTCTCTCTCATTCCTTCTGCTGCCTTCATGCTTCTGTCGCACAATATGCATTGCAAGATGGATGCTAAATGAAAAAAAAATCAACAGGTAAACAAGCATCCACCCATCAGTTAATAACACTTCTAATGTATTTTTGTATTTACAGTTGCAGACTTCTGGGAAACTAATTATTAGTAAAGATCTAAATCATGGTTTGTTTCTAAAGAAAATTACCCCCCACCCCAAGTTATGACTTGGCTGGTTCGCAGTTTGGTTACCTCGCTGAGCGCCGTTCGTCAGCGCTGGAAGGCAGCAGGAGCCTGCAGGCTTTGGAGGAAGGTGTGCCACATGGTGTGGGGGCCATGGCGAGGGCGGAGAGCGGCTCCTGCGGGGTGGGCAGCAGACACAGGAGAATGGTAACTTCCCGGGAGGGAAATCACCGAGGTGGTCAGCAGCAAGTCCAAGCCGTGGTTTATGTTCTCTTCTGTGACGGTTTTTGGGAAGGGTATTCTCTACTTCTTAGCCTTAGTTTAGGGACACTTGTGTACTTCCAGGAGGTGATGCTCGCAGATCTGGTGTGCCCGAGAGCAGGTGCTGTAGGTAGTTGAGTACCACTGCGTTTTTTCTAACTGTATTGTTGTGGGACTGTAGAAAGACCTTTGCAGAGCTTGCTGGCTTGAAATGCCTACTTTTATATGTATTTACATGTCTTTAAGGTTTTTGCCATCAAACTCAGACTGAGAGGTATCACAGAGCACGGGATAGCCAAAAGGAGCTTAGTGTTTCCTTTACTCCAGTGTTATGGATGTGTATTTGGGGGGAGTTCTCTCTTTTTTTGGGGTCTTTTGGGGTTGGCCTGTTGTGGTTTTTTTTTTTTCCACTGAAGAGAAAAGATGACTACCATATTGCACCTCGTTAGTTGTCTGCTGGTGGTGGTAGGCAGGTCTTCTATATGCTTGTGAACTTATAGAAGTTCTGTTTGTTTCAGCATTGTTGTTGTCCATTCGATGTAAGTAGATGGGCAAATGCAGTTTTTCCCTGAAGATCTTACTGAAGTGGGAAACAAAACAGCAGTAAAATGACCCCAAGTCCTCAAAGTTTATTTGGTGTCCTTTGCTTAATATAAACCATAAAATTAATGGAGCAAAAGATGCCCGTACCAGTAGTAAGAGAACTACGGCAGTAAGTATGGTCAGAGAACTACTGTCCCCCTAGGAGCTTAGAAAGCAAGCAGAACAGGAGCTTTGAGGTTGGGTTATGCATGGGTACAGAACGTTCCATGGTATCTGACTACCCACAAAACATCACATCCGTTGCTAGTAGCAAGTGGTTACTTAATAGGCTGGCCACAGGCGCTGTAGATTGGGCACATTATGGTATCTTTATGAGCACATTGTGTTACCTTTCATTTTTCTTGCTGTCTTTGAACCTGGAGTTACTTTCTTAATAGCTTCTTACATAGTTCCAGTTGTGTTAACTGGCTGAAGTATCCGTCCCATCCACCAAGACTGGCTTTGTAGACGTGAACAGCGTAGCTATGTGTTTAGGATATTGATGCAGATTCAGAAGCAGCAGCGCGTCCATTCGTGCCCTCCAGATGAACACGGTAACGTTTACCTGCAGAATCACAGGAGGCCTTTTCAGAGGCCTGTCGAGGTGTACGTTAGGAACGCTTCTTAAGGTGATGTTTGCAGGTTGCCCTATGCCCACTGGGGCTTCCAGTATTTGGCTGTGGACTATGCGGAGGGCTCTCCCCAGTGACCTGGTCAGCCACGGACCCATAGCGGATTTGGGAGAACCACCCCCAGACAGTACGGGCAGCCCGCTTTGCCACCGCTGCGTATTGCGGCACCAGAGGATTTGTGCAAGCAGATCTTCAGAGCTCGGATGGTGTTCTTCCGTTCTTAATGTGGGAGTTCTGGGGTCACTGGTGGTCACCTAGGGTAGCAAAGCATTTTATCGCTTGCTGTACTCGTAAAGCTAGGGCTGCGTTCGCTGGATTCAGACTTTTCTACCCTTTTTGCATCTGGCGTCCAAGTATTGCTGGGAACCGCAGGGATTGCAGCCTCTCTTGCATCACGAGTTGGGCTGTAGCTAGGAGGGGCTTCCCAACAGTTGCAGCTACAGATGCAAAGGGTCTTTGTCAGGCAGAGCTGGGGCTAACAATGGGCTCAACCATCTTTTGTCTGCGCAGGCGTCGCGTTGTGTTGCAATGTGCTGCGGTTCGGTTTATGAGAACTCCCCGCTCCGTATTGCGCTGGAGGGCCGGAGTGTGCCGTAACAGCTCCCGAGCGAGCTTACGAGTAGCAGGAAGGGCTGCACGGCCTGCTGGACACGTGTTGGGTGTTTGCAGGAGTGTGTGCAGTTACTAACCGTGCAGCACAGTCTTTTATGATTCATTAGTCTGCTTTACTCACAGGCAGGAAAAAATTAAAGCTACCTGAAGTCTGAGTATTATTTCCTGTCGTGACAAACTGATTATTTCAGGGCATGCTGTGAATGAAGCTTTTGAGAGCAGGACATTCTAATCTTACTACAAGCCTGTTTCTACACTATTCATATGTATTCAAAGCAAGTATTGTGATTTTTATTTTGCAACTGCTATTTTATGGAAGTGGAGCAAATAATTAGGTATGCAGCATGGCTTAGCGTTACAGTCTGCATTACCTTCTGAGTGGATGATGACTGAAAACTTGACTCACAACATTTTTTTATTTTTTTTAAAGAAGTGAAGTTTCTACTGAGACTCTTAAAATTTTTCTTTCAATAAAATAACCCAAAGCAATTTCAGTGAAATATCTCTTCAGTTTTGCATGTACAGCAGGAGACCCTGCTTTCTTCGTAGAATTTCAACAGTGTGGCTTGAGTAATGATTTCTTTTTGTGTGATAGGGGTTAGCTGGTTTGTCAGGAGAGGGACCAATGTCGTGGGAGAAATGAAAGTGATATGGCAGAGGAGTAACCAAAAAGAAAGTAAATAAGGTACAATCAAGTAGAATAAAGAAGAATAAAGAATAAAGAATAAAGTAGAATAAATTAATATAAAGATATAATTTAAGAGCACCTAGCTACAGCATAATGATTGATTTTATTATTTTTTTTTTCTGGAATTTTATGTATTGTTCTGCTACAAGTCTAGTTTGGACACTTGTTGCTGTTTGGCCAGTCCTTGCTAAAGCAGTCTCAGTCCTGACAGAGCGCTGGGGAAGGAGCAAGAGCTGGTAGTGCTGCGTTACGTGCCTGAGGAGCGCTGGGTGACGCGAGGAGGCTGGCGAAGGCGGCGGGTCCCTCAGGCTCTCCCTCCCCTGCGCTGTAAAATTAATGTGCAAGGAATACATCTGTGCTCGTGGCTCTATGTTTTTATTTCAGCGTTGCACAGAAACATATTCAGAGGTTTTTAAATGAATCTCATTAATTGAGGACTGAAGTTCTGGCTTTTAAGAGTCATGGCTCTTTATTAGCTGCTTATAATGGGCTGTTTCGAGCATAAGTGATCCATATGCTGGGTGTTATAATACCAAAGCACTGCTCAGTGAGAAAGCAGGCTACTTTTCTTGTAACAAGAATTTAGCTCTTCAGCGTGGCAACTTTGGAAACATCAGAGAATAGCAGTGTGCAAGCTGATGCTCCCTGTAGCTATTTGATCACGTTGAAATGATATAAATCCCTGTCTTGTCATTCACAAGGCTAAAAATGGTCCAGACCACCAAAGTTTTGGGTTTTAGTCCCCGCCCCTTATAACTTATGCTCTAGAGATGCTTTCAGTACGGAGTGAGGCAGATGTAATTTGGGTGACTATCCATCTTGGCTCCCTTTCCCACTTGCCCTTGGTAGCTAAAGAAATCTATGTAACCATGGAATAATGTTAGTTCTTCCAACACTGAGCGCTGCTCTGAGTTGAAGCTACTCCCATAAACGCCGCAGTGGAACGGCTGCTGGAGTACCACCACTGGAAACACTGCCTTGTGGCAGGGCTTGTTCTGGACATAGCTCTCGTCCTTTCTGTATGGCGTGTCAGAACTGCAGCTCAGAGCCTTACGGATCAAATGTATTCTTAGTTCGAGCACTTTGTTCTCTTTTGATGTTGTTACGGTGCGGGCAGTGCTGTGGAGCTAACAGCGGGGGGGTTTAGTATCCCTCTGCTAGCTTTTCAAGTCCTCTTTGCCCTGAGTTTCCTTGCCCAGGCTGACCAAACCCACAATACTAAAATTACCTTCTGTTCGGCTTTTTTTTTTAGTTCTTCGTTGCATTTTTTCTATTCACTGCTTACTCTGACTAAGGACATACACAGTCTCCTTTCTAGTTGGAGCTCTGGTAGTTTCATTTTCTATTCCTCCCAAACTGCTTTCCCCCTGATTTTTTTTTCCTGCTTTGCATTTGAGAAAATGACAACAATCTTTTGATCAAATGTAAATAGTGAAATATGGAACCTGAAAACATAAATCCTGATGTCTGTAATATGTGGTTACTCAGGGATAGTGTAATTCCAGAAAAGGTAGCTGTGTAAGCCTAAGAACTAATGAGAACTTACTTCCCAGAGACTTATGTAATGGTTAATCAACTTTGGTGTCTAAGATTCCATTAGATCATAGAATCACAGAATCTTCAAGGTTGGAAAAGACCTCTAGGATCATCAAGTCTAACCGTCAACCCAACACCACCGTGGCTACTAAGATCTTTTCTCCTGGACAGACCATAAGGCGCTCTCCTGCATGGATTATCTATCTGATAAGGACTGCGCTCACACTTGCGGAGTTGCCTTCAGCAGGGAAAACTTTCAGACACTTAAATATTTCTGCCCTCTGTGTCAGAATTGGTTATAAATGACCAAACGTTCTGGTTCACAAGTTACTGAAGGGTGATAACAGAGAAGCGCACGCATATACAAGTACTGTTATTTCTCTATGCAAATCCCCCAAAGATTTTGTTTGAAAGTAGTCTTCAAAGCTATAAAATGCTTTCTGGCTCTGACGCTCCATTTGGTGTAGCCCTAAGACAGCTTTGTCATTATCCGGCTGAATGAAATCAGCACCCACAGCCCGACAGCATTTCTCTGTACCTGTCTGCGTGAAGCTTCAGTAGCTTCTGGAAAATGTCCATCTAGCTCAGGAATTTTGGGAGATCTTTTAGGTATCAGTGAGGAGAACGCAAGTTGTGATGTTGGTAATGCAAGAGAGCTGGGGGGGAAGAAAAAAAGAAGAGGGAAAGTCCTGCTTGTGATTTGACCGCTATGGGCATGAGAGAGGAATGTTGGATTTAGGATGAGAACTTAGATTAGTACGCCCCTTACTCTGTCCGGTTCATACCTTGCTCTTTGGAGCTGTTCACTGCCAACTGGGTCCTGCTGACTTTCTAGGCATGTTGGACAAACGTGCTGGATTTAAATTAGTTACCTAGCTTTGATTGGTGTTAGCCTACTGCACCATGGAATTTAGTCTGGGCTAGCTTGCCTGTAGAGCATCGCCCAACCCTCACCAAATTCGTTACTGGCGTTAAGAAGCTGCTCCTTACGCATAGGTAGATGTTTCCAAACCAGCTCGTGCCTATAGACAGCGCATTGCAGTGGCTGCGGGATAATGGTGAGCGTACTGAAGCAAGGTTCTGGTGAAGAGCCAGGCCTTTCTTTCCTTTCTGCCACCAGGTTTTCCTGTGGTTTTTGACTGTGTATAAAATACTTCAAAATACTTCAAAAATCTAACCTGAGCTGAAGTCCTGTGTAGCTTTTACTTCACCTGAGGAATGGGCGTGAAGGAGAACGGGACCCATTCCCCACTGAGTCCAGATGGATAATATTTATTGTTCTACGACTTAATTTATTTTTAAGTTCAGTAACAAAATTGAATTTGAAAGCTAAAAAGTTTTAGTACTTGCACAAAACGTTTTCAGTTCAGGACCCCGATTGATTTATTTTGTTTTTAATCCCGGTACCCGGTGAAATTTCTGTAACTGTTTATTTGGAAGAGAGCAGTGGTGGTGCTGCGAGAGAGCACAGTGTTCTTCTGGGGTAAGAGCCCCCCTCCTGTGCTCCTCATAACAGCTCATTTTGTCCTCTTTCAATATAGTAATTTTAGTGCTTTGGAACTTTATGGTAGTTATCCTGAATAACAGTTTCATATTTCCAAGCACAGTTTGCAGCTGCCAGGAAAAATAAACTCGCATTTTCAGTTCATTCACAGCAACTGTAACTAGGGGTATTTTAAACTGGGGCAAAACTAAGAAATCAGAAAATAAAGCTTGGCCTGACATCCTGAAATGTCATTTTTATCAAGCTATATTTAAAGTGCTAAGGATTATTGAATCGTGGGTTAATAAGTCTCTAGTTTATGATTTTTGAAAGCTGTTTTCTTTCATCTGACTTCTTTCAATTTATCCCAATGTCTTGAAATGTCTTTCTTTTTCTGTAAAATAAGAGATAAGAATCTCATACATACTTTTACTTAAACTGTTTGCAGTTTTCCAGCTTCCTGATTTTTGTAAGTTGTTGTGTTAAAATCCTTATAACAGTTGATAATTGCGAGAAAGACTAAAGTGTGTCTTAAGCTCTCGGTACACAAACCCACATCTGCTCTTCCAGCTGCACCCATTTTCCATCTTTCATGTCTCCAAACTTACGGATACCTTTTTATATCTGGTGCTTTGAGGTTGTCTCTTCAGCTGTATGATCAGTGCCCTCTGGTCTGGTCTTAATTCTAACCGTCTCCTCTGAAGTGCGTTTACGCTGTGACCCAGGAGCAGAGTGAAGCCTGTCGTGTTCAGGGATCTCGGACCTGGGCTGGTAGGCAGATGCTCGCCCGTCCCCTACTGACGCATCCGACCTTCTGGGCATGGTCTGGCCCATTTAGTTACTCGATGTGATTCTGTGATTCTGTGATGTCTGTTTCTTGTGCAGGTTCAGTTCTGCATTACTGGTAAACCGAACTTTTTTATTTTTTTGTTCTGGAAGTGAAAATGGTGAAGATGCACAGGAATGACTAATATACTGAGTGGGAAGTGCAGATCAAAGCCAGAGCACATCTATCTGCTCATGTTTGTGAAGCCATGCTTACTGCAAAGCTTAATAATTTAATCACTTAGAAAAGAGTGCTTCTTGATTTAAGAAATGGTCTTTCAATTAGTTGTGTATTACGTACTCCGTATTTTTTTTTTAATCAGTGATGAATGCTTCATAGCTGGTAAGTGGGTTACATTTTCCACAACACTCAAGTGCCACGGACACTACATCATACTAATTAGTCCCTTACTCCGTTTGAATTATTTTTGTGAAGATTGCTGGATTACATCATCCTATTCGCTTTCCATTTTTCATCTTGACTACTTCAATTGGATATGAGCGGCCAAAAAACCACAGTAAATATCACTTTTCTGGCTCAGGCAATCACGAATTCATTAAGGAGATAACTTTGTAAAACGCAGCCTTTTGGTTTAAGTTAATACATCAAAGAGAATTCAGCGGTTCTTCAGTTTACACTCAACGGGAGATCCCACATAGAAAATTGCACAGTAAGCAAAGGTACCGCTACAGCTTGATTTCATTTTGCTAATGTAGATTTTTGTCTTTATTGTTTGTGATCAACATCATCTGATCATAAATGCTCCAGAGCAGTAAACGGTTTAAACTATTCAGATTTGCTATTAATATTTAGTGTCATTTAAGGTTTTTCTTGTTCAACTTGTTTCTTACAATCCATCTTACCATTTTATCTTTTTCTAGATGTCCCGGGATGAGACGGTGTGTAAATACTGTGGAGTCAGCTATCTGATACTTCATGAATTTAAAGTGATGGAAGAAAAAGTAAAAGCAATGGAGAAAGAGATTAAATTTTACGAAGGAAGTATAGAGCGGGAAAAAGGACTTCAAGCAGAAGTGCAGTCTCTTTACCAAGACCTTGAACACTATCGAGCTGACAGTGAATCAAAAACAGAAAGGTCAGAGCATATTATCTAGTCTGATGTTATTCTTCTGTACGTGCATTAGGTAATTTCATTCCAAAGAAGTTTAAAATACAAATAAGATTTGTCTGTCTTTCACCGGATGTAACAAATATACTGTAATAATGTCAATCCTCTTTCATTGTATTCTCTGGGTGCAAGTTTTAAATTCCTTAATAGTTTAGAAACATTCAGCGTATTTAAAGGAAAGAAAGGCAGAAGGCATTTCAGAGGCTTTTCCCCTGCACACCCTCCCAAAGGGGAATGATCAAATATTTCATCTTATCATTTTGTAATAGAAGTATTTGTCATATTTTAAATGAAATTCCACAGTACTGGGAGTTTCACAGTTCTGAAACTTTTACTTATTGTCTCATCATAAGATGGTAAGGACTGATCAGCATTCTTACTCTCTGAAGGGATGGTACAGAACGCTAAAGCAATGATGAACATCTCGGGTAGTGCTTGTGGCACTGTTCCTCAGAAACAGGAGGGTGCCAACGCTCGCTGGCAGATACGCGAAGGTCCCGGTTGAAGGGGGAGGGTTGTACTCTCAAGGACTCGGTAGTAGACCTCGGAGCCACATTTATATTTTTAGGGCACAACGATTAGAACCTTTAAGTGTGTTCTCTTTCAGCTCCTAGTTACATGTTTTTGTTGTGTTCTACTTTATCACATGATGATAACTTTAAACTTAGAACGGGAAGTTGCACTTTGAAAATATTTGTCCTTTTAGCTGCCTAATAAAAGACATTTTAAAAATGCAGTTGCTGAAGTTAGAGAATCATAGAATCATTAAGGTTGGAAGAGACCTCCAGGATCATCCAGTCCAGCCATCCCCCCACCTATTCCCCACTAAACCATGTCCCTAAGTACCACATCTAACCTGTCCTCAAACACCCCAAGGAACGGTGACTCCACCACCTCCCTGGGCAACCCGTTCCAATGCCCGACCACCCTTTCCGAGAAGAAATTTCTCCTCATCTCCAACCTGAACCTCCCCTGGCGCAACTTGCAGCCATTCCCCCTTGTCCTGTCACTAGTTATCTGCGAGAAGAGGCCAACCCCCAGCTCACCACAACTTCCTTTCAGGTAGTTGTAGAGGGCAATAAGGTCTGCTCTGAGCCTCCTCTTCTCCAGACTAAACAAGCCCAGTTCCTTCAGCCGCTCCTCATAAGACCTGTGCTCCAGCCCCTTCACCAGTTTCGTTGCCCTTCTCTGGACACGCTCCAGGGCCTTGATGTCTTTCTTGTGGTGAGGGACCCAAAACTGGACACAGCACTCAAGGTGCGACCTCACCAGGGCTGAGTACAGGGGGACGATCACCTCCCTGCTCCTGCTGGCCACACCATTCCTGATACAGGCCAGGATGCCGTTGGCCTTCTTGGCCACCTGGGCACACTGCTGGCTCATGTCCAGGCGAGCATCAACCAACACCCCCAGGTCCTTTTCCTCTGTAGAGCTTTCCAGCCACCCCCAGCCTGTAGCGCTGCCTGGGGTTGTTGTGGCCAAAGTGCAGGACTTGGCACTTTGCCACGTTGAACCTCATCCCGTTGGCCTCTGCCCAGCGATCCAACCTGTCCAGGTCCCTCTGCAGAGCCATCCTACCCTCCGGCAGATCGACACTTCCCCCCAGCTTGGTGTCGTCTGCAAACTGACTGAAGGTGCACTCAATTCCCTCATCCAAATCATCAACAAAGGTATGTTGACTGATAGAATCCTGTGGTATAAGCAAGGGCATCAGAAGTGTCTTGGTAATTTGTTGCTCATCTGAATCAAACTGTTTGTCAGAAGCTTTTTGTAAGAATGAGATTATGATCTTAATTGTCAGCTCAGTCATTTTGATTCTGAAGACCCCCAACAGGGGTGTTTATTGCATGACTGACTCGTACCTAGGAGCCGGTGATCCACAGCTGGTATCATGGGGCATTTTGAGTATTAAGGTGCTGTCAAGAAGTTGGACTGGAATGCTATGGAAACACTACAGAAGAGACAGCTATGGATTGTCTATGGGTGAAGCACTCAAATCCATTTACTTTTTTTTTTTTTTAAAATCACTCAAACACTGTTAAGAATTTAATGTTCCTACTAATGGATTTAGTTAGGCTTGTGTTTGGTAATGTTATTGGTAAAAGATTCATTTTTAAACCACATGAGTTCACACAAAGTTGAACAACATGCATGTATTTTATAGACACTCCACTGCTATTGCTTCTTGCAATGTTTTTTATTTTTGAATTACACACCCTCCAACCCTCCCACCACCCAGTATTCAATGTTTTTGTATTTTTGAAGATTGCGTTGGCTCCTTGTTCCTTTACCGGCTCTGGGTGGCGGTCATGGCGGCAGTACTCTGTGTCAGCAAATGCAGTCACAGCACGCTCTTGGTGAGGGTCATTTGCCGGAGGTAAACTGAAAATTTTCATTGAGCTGACTTTTTCATAGTAAAGCTGGAACAGTTAATAAAAATTTTCTCTCTGCATTTTTTCCCCCTAAGGCTCAATTTGATTTAAAACCTGCTGAAATCGAGTGGAATACTTTCAGTAGGCTTTCATTCAGGCCATAAATTGACTGTTGTGCCTTGTTAAGTAACTTGTCTAAGTATTCCTTATCTCCTCTTGACTATCCTGAGCCTCTCTTGTTACCTTGTGCTGTTGGCAGAAACTGACTATTCAGCGTACTGTCTTCTGGCCTTGCAGGGTTGGCAAATCATTCCTCCCATATGGCAAACGTTTATCAGAAACCAAATAGGCCTTTTTAAACCTCTTGGTCTACCTGAGATATTTTTTTTTTTTTCATCTTTCTTGTTAGGTGCAGACTGTTTCATTTTTATATTCCTTTTAGGTTAAAATATTGCTACTGTTTGTGCCTGTGGTTAACCTTGAAAACCACTTGGGAACCTGAGCTTTTGCAGAAATTGGTTACCTCCCCTTTGGGATTCTGTCAGAAGAAGGGGAACTAACCATCACGCGGTTAACTGCACTGATTTGGTTTAGCTATTCAAGTCTCATTCTTATTCTTGAGTTTATGAACAGATTTTCTCTGGCAGTGACACTTGTGTCACCCTTGTGACACTACGTGAGGTGTGCACTGTATTTGTGGTCTGAATTTGGAAAATTCTCACAACGTCCAATATAAGAAATATAGATAGATTTAAACATTAAAGGTCTAGTGGTGCTGAATATCATGAGTGTGACAAGGAGCAGAAACTGTTTATGATGTTTAGAGCGGTGAAGAGGTGTACAGGTATCACTCAGCGAGTCCTATGTCTGAAGTCCCTTGTAAATAGATTCCTGAAAACTTTTTTACAAATCTAGTAGGAGGAGTTACTTGTTGGTTACTACCATGAGACTTATGTTCCTGAGTCATGCATGTAGACATCAAAAAATTTATCCATAGACAATAAAATCTTAAATAATGTAAACCTCACATTTCATCTCGTAGAACCTGTATTTTTCCATATTTGTTCTCTTTTGTGTGTGTTTTCTTAAATTTGTTAGTCCCTACCACAATGGCGAGACTTAATACCATGGAAAATGCTTTGTTGTCGAATTTGCCAAGAAGAACTCTTCCTTTTTGCAACGTGATTGCTTAGGAAAGCAACAGCAACTACTGGACGGTGAAGTCTAAACTTGCGATAAGCCAGCGAGGTGACGGGGCAGTGATAGGGGCACACTGCTCTACCCGTAGCTACAAACCTGCGCAGCAATGTGGCAGAAGTGATGTGTGGTTTCTTGTCCTAGGAGACTGAGAATACTGGAAATGGGGAGTGGTACGTGCTTTAAGAACTCTGTCACCGTTTTAAAAATAGGTTTTGAAGGGAAAGAACACAAGACAAAAAGGTCACTTTAATAGGGGTTGGGTTTTTTTATGTGCCTGTTTCTGTTGAATGTTTAGGGAAAAAGTGGGGTTGAGTCGGTGTAAAAATCGCTGAGAGCCAAATCTGGATGAAATAAGGAGGCAAAGAACGAAGCTGTCCTTTCCTGAATGTGGTTACGGGCGTGCAGTCGGTTATTCCGATCGCATCCCGTCAGCTGTGGGTGGCTGGGGAGGCTGCGCGGCTTTTGACCGCTCTCGACAGCGTGACTAACGAGCAAAACGTGATAACCGCTGCGGAACTGCAGCGCGTTCTCAGAATGAGATGGCTGTATCATCCAAGCCACGAGAAGGAATCACTTCATGCCGTGTTTTTCATGAGTGTTTTTCATCGCGCCGCAGATGTTGTGAGCCGATCTCAGGTGTGCGCTCCTTCAGCGGCCGCTCGGCAGGGCCAAGGAACTGGAGCAGGCTGCCGAGAGCTGTCAGCTGCGCGCGGGATTCAGCGGGGCCCTGGGCTTCCCGCTCGTCGTTTCCTAGCGCAAGGAAATAGTAGTGGTTTTCACTGTGGGGAGAATACGGAGCACGCAATAGATGCTGGATTTTTTTCTGTCGCTTTATGTGCTTAATGCTCCTTGTACGTAGCTCAAGTCGCAGCGTTAAGAAGTGCACAAGGGCTGGAAGTGCCGGGTGCGGGAGTTTTCTGACGAGAGCGTATGAAGTTTGCCAAGAAATAGTGCCTTCAACTTTTTTATTGAATCTGTTTTATAAATATCTGTAATGCTTCTCTAATTAGCTACATGATAATTTTAGGGTGTACTTACTAACCAGGAAAACTCAGAGTTTTGTATGATGCCTAAGTGCTCTATTATGTTCTTTTTAATACTTCCGATCAGATTCTGCCCTGATGGTGTCGTCGTGATGGCTCGGGTATGGCTCAAGGCTTGTGCGGAGAGCCGGCAAACGGCCCGATGGGGTTTTGGTGAGACCCCAGTATTGCGTTCATCCTCTGTACGGCAGTGAACTTTGCTTTTACACTTTAAGAATAAAAATCACAGACAAGTCTTATGACAGTCTCAGACAGCCTCGGGGAAGTAATCTGTCCTGTTAGACTCTTATGTGAAGGACGTTGAAGCCAGTGTCTTCCCAACAGGGTGTGTGCTCTTTGCCACTGACTACCGATAGCTCAGGCCCACTCTTGGTGTTTTAAAATTCTGGTGGTTCCAGTTTTGATGAGGTTTTTTTCTATTACCATGATTGAACAAATTTGTCATACGTATTAATAATTACAGAGATAGTTCAGAAGAGCGACTCATGAGGTGCAAAACTGCAGTAACGCTCAACCTTCTCCCAAATTCCTGATAAAATGAACTTTCTTTTGCCAAAACAGAATTCCTAATCTGGAAGAGGCTGAAACAGCAGTCAGTGGAAAATGCGAAGACAACATGGACACTGCACGTTTGCTTCCATGCATACTTTTCATGTATATTTCATTAATATTTTTTTCATATTTAATAGGTAAAATTAAAATTTAAAGTTACTTTAAAAAGTCTTCATGGTTGTTAGCATCTGAGGGTGGTGCCGCATCCCACAAAAATGGCCTTGAGAAGCATTTGGTGACAAGAAAGCCCCAGCCGCCATTCCACATCGGTCCAGGCCTGCCGCCACGAACGGAGAGTAAAACTAGTTCGTCTCTCTCGGTGCGGGTTTTTGGGCAGGGTATAGACCTTCAGTTCTTTCTCTGCCTATTGCTGGGGCAGTTTATACGCTGCAGTTCTTGAGGGTTTCCATTTCGGTGCTCACGACATCTGCAGTTACGGGGAGCAGTCCCTCTGTCACGCCCTCGCCGGTTCCAGCACCGGGTCCCTGCACAGCGCCACGTACAACGGCAAAGCCCAGATTTACCCTTTTAGTGGGGAAACGGTTCGGCGGGTCATCGTATAACTGCGGACAGCGCAATCACCACCTAAGCACTGCTTCAATATCTCATACGTATTTTATTGTGACCTCATTGTGGTATTTGGAAGCTGTCAGAGAACCGAATTGGTGTTTAACATCCTGTATTGCACGGTAGAGGTAAGAAAATGGTGTGACACACGCTTGTTTCTTTTTTTCCTTTCCTCTCATGGGTGGTCACTTACTGATCTTAATTTTAACTCGAGCTTATAGCGTGAACAAATTTCAATTGCTTGGGTATAGTGAGTACTGTCCGTTTTGGATAGTAACTTGCTGGTTAAAATGAAGAATGCAAGACCGACCCAGCAGGAAGTTTTAAATGAAGTAATTTAACGTGAGGTTTGTAAGCTCAATCCGCAGTTGTAAAATGATTCTGAGCATAACTGCAAAGCCTTAAGCAGCTCATTCGGTCCATGCTCGGACAGAATGTCTCGCTGAAGTCCACAGCGGTTCTGCTTTACTGTCTTTCGAAGTGAAATTTGAAAGCTTTGCAGTTGTTTGCTGGACAAGGTTAATACATTGTGTGTGTGTGCGTACAGGACAAGGCATTCTGGGGTTCTCTATGGCCACGTGGTGATGACTCTTGGATGGGACCGGGGGTGAACTTGGGCTGATGCTTGACTACCGAGACACCTACTTTCTATTCCGTTCTTGACTGCCTCTTGCACTTGATGCTGCTTTTAAGACTTCAAAACGGGAAGGTGGCTACCCAGTGAAAAATCTGGGGTGAGCACTTTTGACCCTGGCTGCGTCCTGAAGGGTTCTCCAGTAAAGGGGAGGTGAGTATGGGATGCATGAAGGTGGCTCGCTGCTCTACGTCACTGGGCTCTGTGGATTTGAAGGTCAGGGAGCCTCTCATCAGAGGGAAGATACGGAAAAAAGATTTAATCTTTGGCAAGGAAGGAGCAGTGAAAAGATGAGTTTACTCAGATTGTGACTGGATTAGATTTCAGAGGAAAAATTTGGTTTGTGTTTGCATTCAAAGATGCAATAATGTATGTAACAGAGTTGCCTTCATCAGCAGGACACTCGTCTAGTTTGAAAAAAATCCAAACGCAGACAATGAAATGTATTGGTATGATGTTAGGGAAACGCAACGTGTTGTCTGTCTTTGTGTAATTATATGGTCTCGATTGTACCTGCAAAGTCTGGACATCAAGAACATTTTTGCTTGAGATATACTCAAACCTTGGAAACTTCTATTTGAATTCGCTGTTGCAAGTTTGTAGTGTAAGTTAAGTCACCTATAAATTTGCCTTGACACCATTTCTTTTTTTATGCAATTATCAAATTACTCTTAACTGTAATCTCATTTTTTTCTAACTGAATCGGGGTAACTCTGCTGACTTCTGGGAAGTTATCCCTGAGTTAGACTGCTCTGACTGAGATTATGTAAACTGTAATTACTGTAAATGAAATTGGTAGCTGGATTGGTGGCTCTGGGAAATTAAATCTTGGGTTTCTTCAAAGCTAAGTTTTGAAGTGCGTGTGACAAGGCAGTCATCTTTCTATCACTGTTTTTCAGCCCTGTTCCAGAGATTTGCCTTTGCTGGAACAAAAATTGTCGAGGCTACCTTCATAATACATCTTACTTCTGCTGAGGTGACATAGACAGGTAACAACGCAGGGCTGGAAATGGCTGTCAGCCTACACGCGCCTTGGTGGAGCCCTTCACAAAGACCCTCTGGGCTGGCTGGCAGAGGTCACTTGCCCTTGCTGTCGCGTTGGGCCGTATGCCAACCTGCGGTCCGGAGGCGAACGATTCGGTGGCGACACATGAAAACTATTGAAGCCTTGTCTTACCTTGACTAGTCCCTGCTGAACAGAATATAAAAAAGACAATTGTGAAGAAGTTTGTGGGTGATGTGGCGTACAGTGAGTCTGGCTGTGCATTTTGTGCACATTCCATGCCACAGTTAGGAGTGTACCTAGCTCCTTCGCCGGGACGCACGCTGACTTGCCTGTTGGAAGGAATGCAACGTGCTGAAACGCACACGAGCAACGGCTGGCTCTGAGCAGGTCCTAGAGTTTCGTGGAGCTGGAAGTACTGAAGTGAAACTTTTTCACTGACAGTACGTTCCAGCCCCCTCTGTGCGTACTGTCCCTGCTGACTCCAGGCAGCTAAGGATGCAATTGCTCGCTGGGGCTTAAACGGGTCCAACTGGGACTCGTGGCGGGGCTGTGTACCGCGTAGCCTGCGGAGATAGGGTTATTTCTTCTGATCTTAGCTTCTGTGAAGCGCGGCAGCTCAAATTCAAACAACCACGGTCGCTGCTCTTGTTGTTGCTGGTAGGGCAACGAGTATATTTGTTTGCTGGCAAGAATCCCCTGCAAGAACTGCTTTATTTTCTCGTGCTATTCTTTTTGTTGTCAGCACTAGTAGTTAGCATGTTATAATTCAACTCCCGCTCTGGGCAGGCTTCCTCCTGTGCTCACTAACAGTGTGCTGGCTGCAAAGGTGGGATGTTAGTTTTCACAGCTCACCTGAGCTGTAGGACAGATGACGAGATCACTACGTTCTCACGGTTCTCTCTTAATGCCAGCATTTAGTGATCCATTGAACTTCTCCTTTGTGCTAAATAGCACCAAAAGAACGTGTTTATTTTCCTCCCTTCTTACGATGATGAGAGCAGACAGAGTGCAACTGTCTTGCCTTCTCCACCTGTTCTGTTGTGTGCGAATGACCAGAACATACCGATAACGTCCATCTGCGCTCCCAGGCTGCGGTTCTCTGCTGATCTCATTGTATCAGATCTCTGGCATGGAAAGAGAAAGAAAATGTGTCTGTACTTATTGGCAGGTCTCTTTTTCAAATGAAAAGATCTTCAAATTCCCGTTCTGGAAGGAGTAAGAAGAGAAAATGTGCATCCAGTTTTCCATGGATCCCAGAGCTCTGGTTTCTCACTGTCTGAGGATAAATCACCACTTTTTTTTCCCCTCAAGGTGTACCTAACAGAATATGTCATCTGCAAAAACTGTTTTGAATTTATGTAACTGTTAGGGGACGGACATTTCCTTGGCAGTCGGTGACACCGGTCTGATTCCGCTCCCAAATGCGATCAGACAGATTTTATTCTCTCCCCTCCTGCCCTCCACCCGCAGGACATTTACGGGTGGGTGTGGAGGAACTTTCCTAGCGAGGTAATGCCCGAAATGTCTTCAGGTTTTTTATAACTTTAATTGTTTTTCCAGTGATCACGGCTGAGCCCAAACAACTTGCTTTTTAACTACCAGATGTTCAGGTTTGGCTTTGGCAGAGCGCTACAGATCCAGGTTTCTTTCTCAGGGCTAATATTTTCTTGAATTTGCCTTTTGATGCAAATGTGTTGTAGATGATCTGTCTGATAATATTAGTGTGCATTAGTTACTGTTATGGCTTCATTTTCATTATTTTCACTATAAATAATTGTAATTTTCTTTTGCTGTTTAAAATTGAAGCAAATGCTGATGTAATGCTTCTGCCATCCTTTGGTTTTGTAAAATATTTGTTGATTCAAATATTATTTATTTACTTGTGACAATGAGTCACCAGCAGACAGATAGATCATTTACTCTGCTTGCGGCAGGTTGACAGTAAGTGGTGAAAGCTTACCAAGGGACTGGTTTCTGACAGTTGTGTGTCACCGCAGTTGTACTTTTGGGGGTAGAAGGCTATATTAGCATGGTTATCTAAGCTAACAGAAAAGGAGAAAGCTGTACGGTAGGCTGGAGCTGCTGGGCTGTGCAGCATTGCTCCTGCGCGTGTAACGCGGGAAGGGAGACGGATTCAACCAGACGGTTCCATTCATTTCAGTACAATTGTGGGAGTAAGTCCTGTGTTGTTGAAAGAACGGTGTTTAAAATGTATTTATTTATACTGTGATAGCTTGAAAAATAAACAGGTCAGAACCACTGCTGTGAGGAAAAAGTTCAAAAGGTAAACTTTGGAGGCACAGGAGGACTTGCAGGTGAGCTGCCTGCTCCCTTGGCCTGGGTGGCTGCGTTTGCCGTGGCTCGCAGGAATCGCGCCCGACCGCAGCCTCCGCCGCACCCGCTGCGGGACCGGGCTGAGCAGCGCGAAGCCCCTGCGAGCGACGGTGCCCCTTGGGACGGGCCCGGCTGTGGGACGCTGCTGTGCGGCCGAGGAGGGGGCTGGTTAAGCAGCACTGTCTGCTGGCTGTGAAACGAGCTCTTCGTCCGCAGGGGTGGGAGAATGGGGGGGGTTTGCCACTCTATACCTCTTAGACATCTTTAGTTGAATATTCCTGTACATAACGATGAGCACGTATCATCTGTTTCTGTTCACTTTTCCCCTGAGCACAGATACTGTACTTGTGCAGGGTCATAATCTCATGTAAATAAGGATAATTGAAGTGCAGGTGTGACAAACATTAATTTGCATTTTTAATGGGAGGGAGAGTACACAGTATATTTATGAGTCCTGAGAACAGGAAGCTTTTCTTTCCCAGTCCTAGATTTAGGATCTTTTTTTTGGTGTCAGATTTGAAGTCAAATGGTGAAAGTTGTCACCCACACTGTAAAATCCGGTACGTGCTGCTGTGACGAAGCACCCTGGAACAGCAGCGAGGAGGAAGCACGAGTAGACTCTGCAGTCTGTTCAAGGCAAATCCTCCCAGAGGGTGTTGGGACAGCGTTTCCTTCAATCCTGCTCTGTAAGATCATGGCTTGCAGGCGTCCCCAGGGGGTCAGGAGAGGGAGGGGAACCCGAGCAGAGCTGGAGCTCTGGCAGGAGCCCGTCACCCAACCAGGATTTGTCAGGCAGAGCCACCAAATTGCATCCTTCCCGCTCCGTCTTGTGGTCAGCGGTGTTCTGGGCCCAAAACCTGTTGTGTGGTGCGTTGTGGGTGGTGGGGTTGGGTTTTTTGGGTTTGGGTTTCTTTTTTTTTTCCCCTGAGATGAAGTAGGGAAATAAAATAAATGCATTTTCTCTGTGGCGTGTTGTGGGTCAAGCTGGGAACATGCAAACCTAGCGCTGGTCCAGAACTTCTTGCTGTGTCCTTAAGCCTTCCTTAAGAAAAATGTAGGAAAGTAATCCTACTGGCATGACATCTTTGATCATTTTGATGCTAATGTCATTGCCTGAGTACATAGAGGTAACATCTGCTGGAAACCTTTTTTTTCTGAAAAGTTTCTCTTTAGCTCTTTCAAATGCCATTGTCAATCAACAGAGGCCTAAATTCCAGTTGGTGTAAAAAATAACGGACAGAAATATGTTTTACACGTGTATTTGTTATTACTATTTGCTGAGCACCGTTAATTAATTCAGCAGTGCAGAAGTACAGTTCCATGAACATGAGTGTGAAACGCGGGGGAAGGGGAAACGAGCGTGACTGATTGGCGTTCACCTTTTGCAAATGCCCAAAATTAAGAAATAGGTAAACAATCTAAACGGGAAAAAATTACAGTAAGAGCAACCAAATATTTAGTATCTGCTGTTGGTTGACTTTGGAGAATTTCCTCTTCCACTTAGGTGAGCTGTCCACCGTGGGGAAAGCACGGCCTTGCGGTTGGGCGTAGCACTGAGCAGCTCGCTGCGGCGCCCTGCGTCACCCACTGCGACGGGGTACCTGCCTTCTCCATCTCGTGGCCCCCGAGCTGCGTACCCAAATGGAACCTTAAACGGAGATTTTCGTAATGGCGTATGTGTTTTGGAGGATGAACGAGTTCTGTGTTGCATCCGTGAATGCGGGTTCTGAAGATGACCGTGCAGCATTGCCTGTGAGCTGATACTGGGCGTTACATGGCCATGCTATTTTGGAAACGTATCACCAGTATTATTTTGAAAGAGTTGCTCAAGTGGCTCATACAGTGGCCAGAAGATGAAATTCTCTCCATTTGAACATGGTACATTAGCCTGAAAAACGTGATTTATCATCTTTGAAAAGACTTTTGATGCATTTTTAATTTAAAGCTGAAGTGAAGAGTTTGTTTAGTCGTGCAAATAATGCTTTCTGCTTAATTTATTTACATCTGCAGAATAAAAACCCTCACAATGGAACTTCAAAACAAACAAGATGAAGTAAAAACCGTGAAAGATGATTTGCGGTATTTCCAAGAAGAAAAGGAAGCTGCCTATAAGCAATCACAAGTGCTCAGGTAAGAACCCAGAAAGAACTGCTGACGCCGTGCTGCTGCGAGCGCGGCCGGTGGGAAGGCAGGCGCGGGCAGGGAGAAGGCTGGGAGTGAGACGAGCGCGTGCATAACCATCCTGGTGCTTCTCGCTTTTCCTGAACACACCGAGATGCTGTAGCGTTAGCAAATATCGCCAGAAAATATCACTGCCCGTTGCTGAGGGGTAGTTTCTTTACAAATTGAAAAGCATTAATTAACACTTAAAAGCAAGTGTGTACTGCTTGCTTGTAGTGCGTTGGGAAGGCAGTATTTCTTACGTATATTGTTTATAAAGAGTCAGCGTAAGCGTGGGCATATAGTCATTTAAGCACAATTACTGTGATTTCTCCATAAAATTGTCCGTACAGGTTTTTCAGTTATACATGTAAGTTCTAAATTTAGAAGGGAGAAACTTCATATAAATTTATTCAGTATGCAGCATTTTTCATACACTAAATTGTAACCCAATACAATATAAGTTATCAGTTATAAGTATTAATTACAAGTTTGCTTTAGTTCCCGAGTTCCCGTACAGTATTTGTCACTTTAAACATGTATGCCTGGTGTTATTTTTCTGTCTCGCAGAAATACGTTGGAGCACCATTGCTCGACGCTGAACAAGGCTGTCTCACTGTTTCCTTTTATTAGAAGCGAACTGGACAGTATTAAAGAAGTCATCTCCAGTAACCTGGAGAACTGGGCTGCCATAAAAGAAGAAATTTTTCTACAAATAAAAACTGTTAGCAAAGAAGCTTTGACAGGTAAATCAACTTGCAATGATTTTGGGCCAGATAAAATATTTTTTGGTAGTTGAGTGTAACACAGTAAATTAGAAGGTAAAATGAATTGGATAATTCCAGTTCTGACATTGACTTGTCCAGATCCGAGGTGTTAGAAGACCTACCACGCGGGCTGAGTTGAGCTCAGACCAGCTCCTGTCGGACTGGTGCGCTGGACCAATTGCTCAGTTAGCCAAGTCAGGCTGGAATGAGAGTCACGTAAATGCTTACCATGATTTGCAACACGAATAGTCTACTTACTGTGATTCTGTGATGTGATCCCAACACAAAGACTTGGAGACGTTTTACTTTGCCGTGTGTCTCCCGTTGCAGTTTGTCACACGTGCTGGCATACACGCACGACACGGCGGTGGTGTAACATCCTTTCGCGGAGCTGCTCGAGGGTCCCGCAGCGCTGCCTTCCCGTTGCGTGGGCAGGCTGCGCCTCTTCCCTTGGCCAACCTACTGCTGTACGCCTTGGGTTGCTCGAATACAAGCAAACCTGCGCCCGACGGGCAGCAACTGCTCCCTCCTTCCGTTTCCGAATTGGAACAAGTAACTTCCAAATACAGCTGTCTTTATCGGAGGGGTCTTTGGGATTGAAGGGGGCAAGGAGCAGCCCATGGGACTGAGAATAATTCGCTTGGCCCACAGCCCGCTTCCTGCTCAAACAAGGGCAGCCTTCAGGAAAAGAGGAGCTGGGAGCAAGTCACAACCGATGGCTTGTTTGTGAAGGTCGTGCCCAGCCCTGGGGCTGGCGGTTGGACTCGAAAATTCACATTTATCCTTGAATACCGTTTTTGCTCTGCCTCAGCCAAGAGATTAGTTTTGCAGAAGAAAGTGTGCAGTGGTATAGTTACAGACTGTGACTTTCAGAGCATCCAAACAGGCCCACTGCTGACTTGGTACTTCAATGATCTTGGACATAATTTTCATATATATATATATATATATATATTCCTTTCCTTATAGTTTTTCAGTGTGCTCTGTGTGTATGAGTCGACGAGCTGCTATTGACTCTTCTACTTTATAACCCTGATAAAGCTAACCTCCAAAGAAGTGGGTGAGCTGCTGTCACGCTTCCTGGCCCTGTGAGGAGGAACATGAGGGCCTGGGGGGTGACGTGCATCTCCCGCATCGCTCTGCCGGTGGAACCGTGTGAACTCCAGCGCAACCGCAGAGCTTGAGTGAAACCTGTGTGTGCCCAGGGTCTCAGAAAACACGTAGCTTCATTGTAAATTACAGCTCCCCAGTGGCTTATGCTTCCTGTGAAATCAGAAGTAATTTTTGATGTTTTCAATGATTGCTTTGTTCAGACTGGGAAGAAATAAGTGGGGCAGCTGTGCCGCAGGAGCGAGTAGGCACGCATCCCACTGGGACAGCCCCTGGGTCCCAACAGGGCGATTGGGAGCATCCGGAGCCCGGGCAGCAGGGAGCCTCTTGCCTGCTGAAGATGAGCATGACTGAAAAAAATCTCTCTTTAATACTCCGTTTTTGTTAGAACAATTAATTTAAATGTCAGCGTCAATATTGAGCCTTTTGGTTCTTGGCTTCATCTCCTAATTAGACTGAGTCTTGTATGTCCCTAAAGATTCCTCCCTTCCGGTGCTCATTCTCTGCCTCCTTCTAGCTAATGAAGGGAATATGAGCATGAGTTTCTGCAGGCATCTTCAAGTTCAAAGAGATTCATAACATTTTACAGCTTCTTTTCTGGAGTATCCCTTGTTTTATTTGTTGTAATACTGCAGATGTAGAGAGTATCTGTACGGCAGCAGAGGTGCAGCCTTTCACGTTCTTTCAGCAATTATACAGGCTACGTATCCCCGACTGCATTCAGTATATCCCACGGAGAATAGTGCCACGCTGTGAATGTTACACACATCCTTAGGTCCAGCTTTCTAAATCACACCAATTTAGTCGCACATAATTTTTTTTTAATTTTTTTTTTTTTTGCCTGCGAGGGCCATTGAGGAGCTTTTACGCTCTGCCTTGAGTTGTTCGTTGTTAACATATGGGAACATACAGAGTAAGTCTTTTGTTTATTTTACCATACTGGTTTTTTCAACAAGATTTTTCAGAACTTGTTTTTCGTTTGGATTTTGGGAAGAAAAATGTTAAATGAGGTGCTGCTCTTTATGCACACACCAGTTTGCTTGGATAGTTTGGAAAGAGCATATAAAAGCCCTTGCATTATTTAGCCTTGGTTAATTAATAGCAAGTAGAAGGAAGTATGAGAACTTGCAATCTTCTGGTATTTACATCACTTAGTCTAACAATAAATCGATTTAAGTGTGGAGTAGTTGGGAAAGGTTGTAGCTAATAAAAATTATTTACACCACAGAAAGAATTTCAAATTTGCATGTGGGCAGCATAAAAATTATATATATGTGTATTTTAATGTGATTTTGGGATCTTAGAGGAGACATATTATTGCTTATAATAAAATTTTTATTATTGGTACTTATGGACGTGGTTTAGTGGGTGATAGGTGGTGGGGGTACGGTTGGACTGGATGATCCTTGAGGTCTCTTCCAACCTTATTGATTCTATGGTTCTATGATTTGTCAGTAATACATTCGACTAACAAGTTCTCTGTGTAAGGAAGTATTGCACATAGCGCTTCCTTTGGCCCTCTGCATCCTCAGCAGAAGCATCGCTAAGGCGCGTGGCTTACACTGATCCATACACCAGCTGAGGTTACGGAGCGCTGAGGTCCTGTGGTTGTAAATAAGGTGTCATACTTTTTAGTGAAGAGGGTTACTTTCACAACAGTCTATATGATTTGGGGTTTTTTTTTTCCCCTCCTCAGAAATACCGAAATTGAACCAAAGATTAGCAAAGTCCCAGAGGGAGAACGAGTGCCTCCAAGAAAAGGTAAAACATCTGACGCTGGTGGCTGACACCGTCGAGCTGAAAACCCAACAGCTTCAGACTTCACTTCAGCAGGAGAATGAGCTACAAAGTAGGTGCCGTGAACTACAAAAGGAAACATTAGGTAAGAGAATTTTGACATTTCAAGCAAACTTCTGAGTAAAATGAAACAGAAGAAAAAAAATTAAAGCCCCTAGGTTGTGGCTGTTACTGCGGGAGCACTCAACAGCTCGACTGGGGCCCAAATGCAACGCGGATGTTGCACAGTCAGAAAGACTGTACGTCACTCTGAAGAGCCTGTTACCCTGCTGGGAACACCAGTCAGCTGAGTGGGAGGGAAGATGAAGGAAGGGAGGCAAACAGCGAGGATGGTGCTAATACAGTTACGCTGTTCCTGGTCGATCTTATGTAGGGTGTCAGGGAGAAGGCTCCGAGATTAAAAGAAACACTCTCATTTTGAGTGGAAGGCCAGGCAGGACTTTTGCTTACTGGCAGCAGAACTGAAAAGCAGGTCAGGCTAAGCCAGGCTCTTTGCTCCTAGATCCGTTACACTTGAGTCTATCTAATGATTTGCCCTTGATAGTTTGTCTCAAGACTCTAGAGAGTCCTCCTGAAAACCGAAGAGCAGCAATAGCACTTGAAATGATAATAACTTGTGAGCTTTGTTGAGACAATAACACGTTACCGAAAGATTATTTATATTTGTACCTCTTGAATCCCTTGCCCTTTCAAAGCAGCGCTGCGTTGGTAGCGCTGGCTCAGCGACGTTTTAAGACCTTCAGCCTATAGAGGTGGTGCCGTTCTGGGCGCAGTTTTGAGTCATCAGGTCGGCACAGCAATTACCGTGCTGCCTTGTGCACGGTGCATAACGTCAAAGTTACAGCAGTTTTACTCAGTGCTACTCATAATGAAGGAATTTCACCGCTCCTTCAATACCGGTGAGAATATCAAATGTGAAACTGCGAAGCAGAGACCGCAGGTACTGTCCAATGAGTTACCAACCCGTGGTGCTGAGGGCAGCTTTTATTTTTGTCACTGTATAACAGTGGTGTTGGGAAAGTTCCAGCAGCGATGTGGCTGAAAGGCAGAAATGAGCAGATAATTCTGCAGCATTTTACAGTGTCCTTAAAAGAAATAGACTTAATATGTCTTCGTTGTTGTGGTATTTATTCAAAAACCGAACTTTAGATGAATGCAAAATCAAGTTTTGCTCTGACAAGGTTTTTCTGTGGACTGTTCACACTATCTGCTTTTCTGTCTTTTTTTTGGTCTTTTTTTTTCCTTGGGGAATGACTAACTGCTTGAGTATCTCGAGAAACTTGCCCATGCCATTTCTCATTAGGTTCAGGGTCTGATGGTAGCTGTCGCTTGCCAGCTGCCCTCTGTTCCGAGTAAGCTCCGGCAGGCAAGGTTTGGGGAGAGGGTGGCCTTAGAAGCGTTTAGCTGTCAGTTGTGTGCCACAGTATCTCGTTCTGAAGACCTGAGTAAATTGAAAGAAACGCATAAATTCTATTTACATCTCCTTTTTCAAGATGATCTTGAACAGACTGTTGGACAGTGTGAAAATTTGTACCTTTTTGTTTGGCTTGCATGTAAGATCACAAGGAGAGATTTTTTTTAGGAGACCTGAAATAAAATGCTGGTAGTACAGGAAGAGTGTCTGCTGTGTTTTGATTTTTTGCAAGAAAAGTAACCAATTCAATATTACATGTACATTGCATGTATACAATATGTATTATATGTCTCAGATAAGTGCCTGAGTGAAAAATAGTAGTAAAAAAGCCAAAATCCCAAATAAGCTCAAGATAAAGTCAAAAGTAGAAGGAAAAAGAAAAGACAAAAGTGGAAGAATTAACTAGTTGCCCTGGTCAACTAAATCACGTTCCTTCTCCCAAGAGCAGGAGGTCCCCGTGACTCCTCATGTTTCACTTGAAACTTCTCTGGAAAAGACACTAAAGCTGTGTTCATGTCCTTTCTAAAGGCAAGCGTGTTTCTCCTCCATGAAGAGATTCACGTTTTATCCAAATAATCTGTGTATAAGTGCCAGGTTTGGCTGGTACGGTGCCACAGGCCAAAATTTGGAAATTTTATGCTTTAGAATATTCTGTGTGTTTTGTTTCTTAACGTTCACTTTCTGTCTTTACTTACACTGAAGTAACCCTGGAGATTGAGCTGCGAGGCTCTTACTGTACCAGGAGCGGCTCAAGCGGCTAGGATCGCTCAGCAGAAGGTAGTCAAGGTGACGGGCTCAAACCCAGCCTGAGTGTCGTGGGTCCTGCGATACAACCTGCAGCAATGATCTGTTGCAGTTGATTAAACTGTTTTTTCCTGCTAGCGGAGTGGCCCTTGTGGAATGAAAGTTTGTTTGGTCTCGTGTGGTCCTGCGCCGTGCAAAGGACCTGTCTGAAGGCTGGTTGGTACGGCGATGGGCGCGTGCGGCTGCGAATGCTGACAGTTGCCAGGGTTTATTTGTCCCTCTGCGTATGATTGTCACACGTGCTCTGCTCAGAATCCGTGCTCCGATTTGTTGGTCCGTGCTTACGTAGCGTCGTGTTTTGGCCACGCTGTTGCATTCCGTAAGAAGCAGTGGACATAAAATGCTCGTTTTGCCCCGGTACTTGGCTTTCTTCTGGATTCAAAATAAGTGGAAAACTTGTTTCCACTTTCTTTGTACGAATATCTTCTGTCTCTGTATAAATACACACAAGTAGTGGTAAGTCAAGCAGTTAGATCACTTATTAGTTACCTTTCTCTAGAAATCTGAGTTTCTGTGACTTTCAAAAATGGATCCACTACCTGGCTGCCTTGGTGAAAACCTAATTACATTTGACATGCATGTTTTAGGTGGGAAAAGTAATCAAAACAACCTCAGTGCAAAAATAGCTCCTTCTTAAGTATACTTTGGCGTTTTGCTTGTGTTGAAAAGTGATTTAATTGTTTTATACAAAGCAAAACAAACTTGTGTGAGGCATGAGCTGTCTGCCGCTGTGCAGGCTGTTGTAGTTCCTTCCTTAGCGTGAGCACCAAGAACAGTCTTTTGAGCAATTTCCAGAACTTTTGATAAGGTGCCACCTTCAGTGTAACTCAGATAACTTTGCGCATTACTGAGTTAATTTCTCTGGTGAAGCGGCTGTATGTGGGCATGCGGATTCCGCGGTAGTTCACATGCATTCTTGGGAACCGGAATGTTGGCGCTCGCTGCGGTTGTAGAAAGTCTGAAGTCCGTTTAATTCAGCGTCCTGCCCTCGCCGCTGAAAACCACAGCATGGTTCAAAGGAAGGAGCAGCAACTCTAAAATAGCGATTACGGGATAATCCGTCTTCTGTACATGTCTCGTCTTGATTTAAGAGGTCCTTGAGCTAACAAGGCGGTATTTTAAGCTTTGAAACACGTGGCTGAATATCGGTACGTTTATGCTGCTATGAAAACTACCCTTGGTTAGGATTCGGTTCCCGTTTTGGGTTTGTAAAGCTGTTTACTTCAGAGGTTCCTGTAAACAATGAGTTCATAGTTTGTTCTCCTGCGTTGCAAAAATACACTTTCAGTTTCTCCGCCTATAACTCACGGAGAATTGCCTTGCTGTTCTGTTAGATCAGAGAAAGATGCTTGCAGTTTGTGTTATTATTATTGTCATTAAGATTATTTGCTGTGTTTATATGTTTCTGTGATGCTTCATGGCTTTCTGGCCCATCTTCTCAAAAACTGAATTTACTTCCCTAAGCTGGCAAGTTGCATCAGACCATCACATCGGGCAGTTAGTTATATCGAGGTTCTCATTTCTGACCTTTAATCGATACGCGTAAGTCCGGGCAGTAGCCGCAGAGTCCCACGCCATGAGCAGGTTCAGGGTAGCTCGCAAAGAGCATCTCTACTCTTGGTGCTGAAAAACCTGAGCTGACAAAGAAGGGCCTGTTCTAGAGGCCCTGTGCCAGCCTGGGGATCATCTCACCTTCTTTTTTTAGTGTTGCTGGGTAAGAAAGCCAAGATTGCTCAGCAGTTCCTATCAGATGATTGCTGTTTTCAGTGGCTTAGAATATTACTGAACTTAACTCATCAATGATTTTTGAGCATTAATTCCAGTAAAGATGTTCATAGCTTTCACAAGGGTGGGATGGCTGGAAAAGTCATTGGATTTTATGTGTAAAAAACATAACACTGCAAAAATCTTGTTCAAAACCCCATGAGCCTTCTGTTGTCTGAAAAAGGACTCTGAGATGGGAGGTTTGACCGTTTTCTTGACGTTGAGAACCAAGTTACACTGACTTCTAAGGCTTGGAAAACATTGAAGAGAGATCCGCTGGTGCGGTGGCTAAGCTCTCGGTGGTTTTGGTGTCCGAGTCCCCAGAATACGAGGGCCGGGCAGCCCTTTCCCGAGCCTTGCTCAGTGTGTCACGGGAGGTTGGCTCTGCCGCACGCCCCTGCCCGGTGCCCTGGCCCCCGGGGCAGGGAGCAGCCTGGATGGGCAGACCGGCGCGGGAGCGCGGAGGTGAGGGCCTTGTGACGGGGATATCGGGGAGCTTGGCTCGGCGGCTGGGGCACACACCGAGCCGTGAAATGCCAGTCCCAAATAGCTGGAGTTCTTCCGTCCTGCGCGGCGACAGACACAGGAATCCTGTGAGGAAACGAACTGTGTGCGATTATATCCTGAACGAATCTTTTGCAAAGCGTAGCCAAAGCGTGACGCAGCAGCCGATACTTTTAGAGGTTTGACTTGCAGTGCTTACCGCAGCCCCGATGCAGTTTCTCGCTGTTGCACGGCCCGTCTCTTACCCTGCGTCCTAGCCTGCACGCCATCGCTCCTCAGCGAGACGCCTGGTTAGAGCTGGTTCCTTTGTGGTGTGAGACCCAAAGTCGACTGTCCCATTCTCGTTTTGAATCATCCTCAAAATCCACAGTCATTGCAGGGTGCTCTGGAATAGTGCTCACAGAAGGAGACGAGGTGGTGTGCTGCAGGAAATAGCGTGGCTGGGTAAGATGGTTGTGCTGTGTGGTGGCTGCGAAGAGGCTGCTCTCGGCAGCACGTGCCGAGAAAGGGCTCATGAGCGTGTGCCTGGAGGCAGTGTCCCTCATCTCTCGTGAGGCTTTCTCCAGGCTTCGCGCTACGCAAGGAGAAGACAACTACAAAATGCCGTAGGGTTAAGCACAGCAGGTACGGAAGGAAAAACAACAGAGCTCTTCCCCCTCTGGCCTGGTTCCAGAGGAATCTTAAGGTTTGTTGCGTGGTGTGTCCTCAGCTGAGCAGCAGCCCCCGTGTCCTTCCTGGCCACTTCTGTTCTGGTTTCTGCTCTCCGGTTGCCGGTGGCTGGCAGGAGGGCAGCGTACAGACCGTGCTTTCCTTGGTGGCCAGCGTTTCGCTGGAGCAGATCAAGGGTTGTCACTAGCAATGGGACTGCAAACTGTCCTCTGCCCCTGCTGTCCTGGCGCCTCAGTCTCACACGCGCCACGGCTCACTCTCACCTCCGTGCCATCTCCAGGAGCTCATAACGTTTTACAAAGAGAAAAGCTGATGAAAATGTCCCCTTCGCCTGCTTCTGATGAACATTTTACTGTCCCCATAAATCCTGTGGATTTATATCTGTACCAGCACTGCTGGTAGATTTTGTTTCTACAGTTTTGCATTTTCTGTTCCATGTTTATGTTGTAGTTTCTGTAGTGATGGGGTCAAAGCCCCCTCTGACGGCGGGCGTGTGAGTCCAGCTGGTACCACGTTCTGGGCATGCCTCCCTGTGCCTGTGTTTCTTCCATCCTGCCTTGGGCATGAAGAGCGGTCACTGGCTCTTCTTCCAAACATCAGTCACTAACAAGACTGTCATATCATCTAGGAAGCTTGTTGACCTCCATAGGAAATGGCAAAGTAAAGGCGTACTAATATATAATCCTGGTGGTGAGTAGCACGTGTCTAATAATACACTTACCATTAACTTTCCAAAATTATTTCTTTCATCCAGAATACTTCTCTGAGATTGTTTGGGGAGGACATTTGTGATTCAGCTGTCACCAGTTATGCTGCTCTCGGAATTCAGCATTAATGTGAGCACCTATAGAGTCTGGGTTTCGGTGAGAGGAAAAACCCGGGGTTTATTGAACTAAATTATCATTTTTCACTTTGTGACATAGCTGAAAGTGAAGGCATGACTCCAGAAAGAAGCCTGCCACATCATCCCTCCTGCTCACTTGCCCTTTTTAAATATGATTCCAGAGAAGAGGGATTTAAAAAAAAAATAAAAGAATGTACGTGATGGGTTCCCTGGCAGTTACCCGAGTGGTTAGTGTGGCTGTGGGGATCCTCAGGCATCTCGGTGGTGTAATACTGGAGCAGAAGGGTCACTGTGACCGCCGCTCATCGCGCTCTGCTGTTTGACTCCTTATTCGCTTATTTTGCACGTCAGGTTTCTTTTTCAAACTGCGTACAATAAAAACTTGGAACAGCAGGCATTTTGCAGAGAAAACACAAATAAAACATCGTATATGGAATTCATACAGAATATTAGGACTCTGTGAAATCTTAATGAATAGCTAAAATATCAGCTAGGCAGCTTAATGTTCTATGAGAGGCATTTTAAGATTTGTTTTTTATAAATAAAAATGTATATAGCAGTTACTTCATAACAAATCAGTTATTAAGAAGCAGTAAAATGTTTGATGTGGGTATCCAGAAGGAGATTTCAAGGCAGAAAGGCTGCTGGCTCAGTTGTTTTTATTCTACCCCTCCTGAGCAGATCGGTAAAACACGGATCCATACGCGTTTGAAGAGGGCTGTCTGTGGGGAGCTCGTTGCTGGACTGGGGTAATAAAGCGGGCTAATGCAGTGATGATAAACATGTTCCCTTTGAAATACAAACCATTATTTTCGTCATGAAACAAGCATCAAATATTATCATGAGTTTGCCATTGTATTAAAATAAATTAGAGGGAACAAACACCACTTTCTTTTATTGCATCCCTTGATCTTAGTGAAAAATCAATTCCAATTAGTGGATTTACACCATGTACCGTCTGTGTGTAGGAAATCAGCCAGATCCAGTGTGTCCGTGGTTTGGGGTTTTTTGGTTTAGTTTGATTATTTATATTTTTTTTCCTCAACAAACTATTTTGAAGCTAATATCCCTCTTCAGGACTGAAGTAGTTCAGTGCTCCAGAGAAAACCAGCGTACCGGGCGTGTGACTTACATGGTTTGATAGGGCTTTCCTTTTTGCAACCAATACTTTGATTCTTGTTTTGTGTATTTATCACAGAATTATAAATTACTGAATATTTCATATGACAGCAGTCACTTGCAAGAGCTGAAACTGAGCGTTAGGTTCTACTGTTGTTCCTTTGTTCTTGTGCTTCTCATGACTTTCCGAATACATCTCTGCTCTGCCCCGCTCTGCTGAGACCCCCCTGCAGGGCTACGTCCAGAAGCTGTGGCTGCCCCTGGCTCCCTGGCAGTGCCCAAGGCCAGGTTGGATGGGGCTTTGGGCACCCTGGGCTGGTGGGGGGTGTCCCTGCCCATGGCAGGGGGTGGCACTGGGTGGGCTGGGAGGTCCCTTCCCACCCACACCAGTCTGAGATTCTGTGATCTTTGTGAGTTATGTTTTGCCAAGGAGGTGAATTTGGTTGCTGGTTTCATACCGCTTTTCAGACTCAGGATGCGTCACTGGGTTGGCTAGAGATGACAGTTCCACAAAAATGCTCAGCGCAGGGTAAGGTCTGCTGAATAATTGTCTAATCGAACAGATTTACAAACAATAATAATCAATCAAGTCATGTGATAGTGTCTTGTATTTTTAGGGTCAGGAGCAGCAGAAGAGCTGCGATAGCACGTGCTCCTAAAAGAGAGGAGCTGATGTCTGTGCTTTCACCTTTTATTACCAGCCAAATCCTGCCCTCCACTTAATCACAGGTAGAGAATAATTTTTCTTCACAAAGTCATTGCAGTTTTTCTTTAGCCCATTTATAGTTACAGGTTTAGCTCTGTATGGGTGTAAATTGCTGGCTATGCACATGAAATCTGTCTTTTACATCTTTTGATGTCACTGCGTCATAGGCTGCTTAAGTTACTAGGTATAAACTTAGCAGTGGTCTGCTGGCATAATGAGACTAATGAGAGATGATTGAAAAATGCAGCAACTGTAGGAGTAGCTGAGTAGTTCGAGTGGGGAATGTTAGCACTCTTCATGGGAAGAAGGAGCAGTATTTTCATCCGCATGAAGTGTCTTTAATGACACTTTAAAGACCGCTTTGAAAATCCAAAGAGAGAATAGTTTCCTGTAGTTTTAGGTAGGCTGCAGTTCAAATATCCACTATTCATACGACAAGTACTGTTGAAATATTTTTATTTTTTTTATTAGTTCCAGCTGCGGTACTAAGAATTTGAAGGGTGCGAGCTGGGGAATGCAGTGCTGGGGTTTGAACAGAATGTGACAAATGGGTTAGAGAAGCAATGGCTCGTTAGCGCTTTTCAGCAGTCTCTTAGAGTGGAAGAGGAAACAGATGAGTACAACGGGGAGAACAGCGTCCTCCTCCTCTTCAAGGAGATGCTGGGATAGTGCTGTGTCTGAGTGCGATTTAGGTACAGAAGGGCCCCACTTTGCTTCTTGAGGAAAAGCAGGAGTCCCTGTTAAAGGAAATATGCTTCTTTTGTTTCATCTGCTTGGCCTAAACACTGAGAAAAAAAGATAAATCTGTCTTCAAGGAAAATTAAGGTCAGCAGCTCCACTTTCCCACCTTCCGTTTTCCCAGCCAATAGGTAAGGGACAGTTTCTCAAACCAGTTCTAACACGCGGGAGAAGCAGGTCTGTAGGAACAGCTCTGACATATCCCAGTTAGCTTGGGTTTAAAAAGGCAGGAACATATGCAGAAAATTCAGGCTTACGGACCGAATTCTTTGATGCCGGAGCGCGAGCCCTGGCCACGGCTGAGCAGGGACCATGTGCGCAACCCCTCTGACCGCAGACGTGCTTGTGACCTACAGCTGGTGCAGTCGGTGAGCAGGGGGGCGGAGAGGGGAGCAGGGTTTGCTCAGGTAGCGTTATTCTGCTAGTTAAGCACTTCAGAAGGACTTGGAAGAGGTTGCTGTCATGTTTGCATAGGATATGCAGTTGCTGCCTTATCCTTTTGCGGGCACTGAGGGTGTCCTAGACTTGTACCACTCAAAACTGTTTAGAATTTGGTCTCTTGCTTTTTCTATGCTTGTTTTATATACAGACATGAAAGAACTGACATACTAGTTCAGATATCCAGAAAGCCGGGTCCTGGCAGCAGTCAGCAGCATACGCTGGGGGAGATAAGAGACAGGCGCTCCTTCTCCTGGCACTCCCTCCCAGCTCCTGGCAGCTTCCAGTGATTTAGAGGCTTCCTGGTGGCATTGCTCGGGTCTCCAGAAAGGATGTAAATCTGTCCGGCTGGAGCCCATCCCTGGCCTCCTTCCAGACAGGCTTGTGCTTGTGAGTCACAAATAAAAAGAAGTACTTCCTTGCGTATACAAAAAATAATTTCTTAGATAACATAGTACATGAAATATTATAAATAACAATAGGCAATCTGCTCCGTGCGTGGAAGGATTTTGAGTGTTTATTTCACTTTTTTGGTCTCCTTAGAAACACACAGTGAGGCAAATTATTCCTACTCTGACATGGTAATTTTTCATGTATTTCATATTTCTCACAGCTTTTCTACTGTGCTTTTTAAATAAATGTACGTAAAAGTATCTATCTTAAGCGTACGTCTGAAGTTGGTCTGGCATTGCTGTTCCGAGAGAAGCTAAGTACTTTTGTCCCTTCTGACCCAGCTCATCAGCCAACGTTCAGGCTCTCGTAGGGTGCTCCCTACCAGCCGCAGTTACGTGGTAGGTGTTAAAGAATGCCTACCGCCTCCTGTTTCGCAGAATACCAGAGGAATTTACCAACAGGAGCCGGGTTCCTGTCTGCCTTGGCCGGGGATCTGTGTGCTCTCTCCGTTTCGATCTCCTGACCGTCTTCCTGGTTCGAGCCACCAGTGTTTTCCCGACTCCTTGGATTCTCCGTTTCTTTCTGCCCGTCCCTCGGCTCCCCCTCTGCCTCGGTTCCCTTCCAGCAACAGCACGGCTCCTGCCTCTGAGTTTCTGTTCTAGCCAGGCCCTTCCGCGCCCAAAAGAGCTCAGCTGAGCTAGTGTTCCCCGAATGAAGGACGCTTCTCACAACCACCAGCCTCAGGGAGGTTTCGTTCTGTCCGTCAGCGTGGTAAATGTTATCTTGGTCTGAGGCAATGCAAGGAGTGTCTGGCAGGGTCCTCGTGTCCACGTATGTATGGGCTCAGTCTCTGAAAAAGATTAGATGAGATTAATTGGACAAAGGAAACCGTATCGTGGTGAGAGCCGGGCTGGTCCTGGCTGGCCGAGAGAGCACCCAGCAGCAGCCAGGAAGGGCCTGGAGCGGGGAGAGGAGGGTGATGGATCCAACCTGTCCTGGGGAGTGGTGGGGGGAAGGCAGGGGACACCAGCCACAGCTTTGGAGCTTCAGGATGGACCCAGGGAAAAGGTTTTTCAGGCCCAGAGGGCTGGGGGAGTCTGGCTGAGCTGCGAGGCTCAGCTGAGTAAAACCACAGATAACCTGGTCTGGTCTTGTCAGCAGTGCTGCTCTGGGCAGGGGCTTGAACTGGGCAACCCTCGGAGGTGCCTTCAGCCGGCCTCTGTCAAGCTGAACGTGGCTGAATCATGCCAGGTATTTCATAACGTTTGATAAATTAAAAAAATAATAACACTTTATCCTGTGATTGTTCTGCAAGTAATCATCTGCTGCCAGCTTCTGCAAGTAATCATCTGCTGCCAGCTTCTGCAAGTAATCATCTGCTGCTGGCACGGGCGGGCTGAGGCTGGGTGCTTCTAGTCAGCAGGACCGCAGGGCAGCACGTGCAGCCTACGCAGCCGTTCTGCTTCTCGGTGAGAGTGTGAACGGGACTGCCCCAGTGGCTCCTTCTCATCAGTGACTGGTGCGATGAGTCAGAGCTCGTCTTGGAAACCAAGCTCTCTGCCAGCCGTTCCCCAAACCTGCTTAAATAAGGGGAAAATGAAACTACTTTCTCCCCGTGCAGTTTTCTGTGTGCTGTAGAGTGCTGATGCGGTTAGAAGCAGCAAATCCCCTTGTCTGCGATCCCCAGCCAGGTAGTAAGAGACGGGCTGTGTTTCTGAAATTGGAAGTGGATGAACTTAGTAGACGTGCATTTGTTATTAGGTAGGCACAGTCATTTTAGACCAGAGCCTCAGTGATACGGGAGAGATTCATACCATGAACCGACCTGGAGAGAGTTTCCTCCCCCCAGCAGCCGGGCTGCAAAGGCAGAAGGCTCTCACGCAGCGACCGGGGTCTGCCTGTCTTCGTGGCGGTACCTGTTTGGGCTGTGCACATTAACCTCTCTAGAACGTCTTAACCAGTGGCAAATAGTCTTCCTCTTCTGGCAGGTGTATAAAAGACCAGGCTTTTATTTAGCCGAGACCAAAATTTTCAGAACTCATCTTGGATTTTTGTGTAGGTTTTGCAGGAAGAATAGAAAATGACACAGTTGTGTCACACGTGCTTCTGAACTGATTTCATTGTGAAGCTGTTCTGAATTAGCTGCAAAGCTGATGGCTTCCAGAGTGGCACCTTACCCATGGGAGTACAGTTCACGGTACTCTGCTGCTTTTCTTTTTCTTCACTAAAAACTTTACAGTTGCTATTTTTCAAAGCAGGAACTGGAGCCCTCCTTCAGCACCTTGCCGTTGGGCAGAGGATGCAACTGAAACCCGTTTCTAGGCAGATTCCGGTGTTCTGCAGCTGTGTCTATGGGAATTTGCCCAAATAAGAGAAACTGGTCACAAAGTTTGGTGGTGGTTCTTTGGTTCTTCATGCCTTTTTGTGCATGTTCAGCCCAGAAAGCCAACTGTGTCCAGGGCTGCATCAAAAATAGCATGACCAGCAGGGTGGGGGAGGGGATTCTGCCCCTCTGCCCCGCTCTGCTGAGACCCCCCTGCAGTGCTGCCTCCAGCTCGGGGGGCCCCAGGGCAGGAAGGACATGGAGCTGCTGGAGTGAGTCCAGAGGAGGCGCCGGAGATGCTGCGAGGGCTGGAGCCCCTCTGCTCTGGAGACAGGCTGAGGGAGCTGGGCTTGTCCAGCCTGGAGCAGAGAAGGCTGCGGGGAGCCCTTGGAGCCCCTCCCAGGGCCTGCAGGGTCTGCAGGAAAGCTGGAGAGGGGCTGGTTGCAGGGCAGGGGGGGCCAGGCCAAGGGGAAGGGCCTGAAGCTGCAGGAGGGGAGCTGGAGCTGAGCTGGGAGGCAGCAATCCTTCCCTGGGAGGGTGCTGAGGCCCTGGCACAGGGTGCCCCGAGAAGCTGTGGCTGCCCCTGGCTCCCTGGCAGTGCCCAAGGCCAGGTTGGATGGGGCTTTGGGCAGCCTGGGCTGGTGGGGGGTGTCCCTGCCCATGGCAGGGGGTAGAACTAGATGATCCTTGTGGTCCCTTCCAACCCCAACCATTCTGTGGTTCGATGATTCTGTGCTGTGCCCCCTCGGTCTCTGCCCTTATCAGAACCAAGTCTCCCTTTCTGCTCAAGGCAGTCTCGGCCTCACCCGCCGTTTTCCCCTGTTTGAAGGCAGGGCTGAGGGCACGCGCTGCCCGAAAGGTCGCTGTTGGCTGTTTATGGCTGTGTACGGTCAACAGAATCGCAAAGATAAGTAAAGTTAAGCTTGAGCAAGATTGAGATGGCTTTGGACCGAATATTCTTTAAAACGTGGTGGTCCTTAAAGCTTTAAAATGAGTATCAATATCACCAAACATTCTTCTTGGTTTTCATGTTTTGTAGAAAGCTTTATTTTCATTACTGGAGAATGTTCTTACATAAGTATTTGACTATAAGGTTTTCCTTTACTCAGCAAGTTTTCAGCATAAGTTTCCATTTGTATTACCACTCTCCTTATTAGTTTCCTCATTGTTGCTGCTTTTTAAAGTTGATTGAGATCTGCACTGTTTCATTTCTGTGGCTGGGGGTCTGATCCCTCAGACTTTCTGCTAACCAGCTCCTGGTGACTTTGGTGGGAACTCTCTCAAGAGAAGACTTGCAGAAACCAGATATATAATTGAATCCATCTACTCCCTCATGAAAAGCTTCTGTCCAGTGCTCAGTCATCATGAAAACTTCTCAAAACAAATTGAGTAGAGGAAGAAACAGAGCTGAAAGACCACCCAAAGTCCCAGAACCAAAATAAGCATTATCTTGCTTCTTTTCCTTTGTTCCAGAGCTTGTGTCTGTAGTCCCACATCTAGAAAGAGCAAAATAAAAAGATCTCAATTATTAATAATTCCCAGGCATCTTCTATAATAACAGTTAAACAAAAAAAATTGTCGAAAAGGGATGTTTGTGCAAGGCTTCTCTGTAGCAGCCATCCCCATGGAAGAAAGGCAAAGGGCTCTCCTTCTTCTGTTGTTGAGCTACAGCGATTTGGTCCGAATCTGCTTTAACGAAGCAGTCACCCTGCAGTAGAACTTGCTGTTGTCAATGGTAGATTGTTCCCACATGTTCTGTCTAACATCTGCTTGGTGTGTGAAGCCAAAGTTTCCCCTATTTATGTAGGCATTCGGAGCCATTTACTCCACAAGGCAATGTCAGGATGAATGACCGGAAATTGAAGTTGAATTATTTAGCTTTGGAAAAGTGTGCGGAACAATACATGACAGAAGAATGCCCAGTTGAAGAAACTAAAGTAAACGAAAGTAACTGCCGGTGGTCTGAATCTGTCCTTCATGTGCTTGGCCACAGCTTCCCGTTCGCAGAGAAGGTGAAGGTGCCAGCTCTGAGCAGCGCGTGTCGCAGCTTGGTCCGCTGTCTGTTGTGCAGGTTTTGGTGTAGATAACAGGACTTGGATAACAAAGTGACTGTGCGGCTTTGATTACAGTGGGGGTTTGTCAGAGAAGTCCTTAAAACAGCTGAGAGGAAGTTTTGGCAAGAACGCTGTCACACAAACACTGTTTTTAAATAGCTGTGAGTTGTCAGTGATTTATCTCTATGGGTTCTGTTCAACAGCAACCGTGGATTCTCAGTGGCTTTTTCCCAGGGAACCGAGGGGAAATGTGGCTGGCTTTTCAGGCACAGAACTGAAACAGCGAGAGGCTACCCAAAGTAACTCACTGGTTCCCAGTGGGTTTGACTCTCACCGCTTATTGTGGTCACGCACCCCTACCTTCAAACTGCAGGCACACAGCTCTGCCAAGGGCTTCAGACCACCGTCCATCGATTTGAGGAGCACCGTCAAACCAAAGCACCTGAGGACGTGGTACGGCAGGGACGAGTAGGGGTACGTGCAGCCTCGCAGTTATTCAGTAAATAGAATTCCAGGTTTAGGAGTGTGGCCAGGAATACCCGGGAATGTGCCCTGATCTGAGTAGGAAAAGAGAAGGTACCAGTCTCCACCTCTTTCCTCTGCGTGTCCCCCCCCGCCCCCAGGATTCAAGGTCTGCGGGCTTCAGTCTCTTGTAACCACTGAACGCCAGTCCTTGGTCATGCCCAGTTTAGCAGGAGCACTATGAGGAATAGTGAAAAACTGTAGAATCTGAAACAATTTGATTTATTTTTTTCCCCCCAGGGAAAATTCCTTTCTAATGGCTGCAATGCCACCGATCGCTTCACTCGTCGCCCGAGAAAACCTACAGTCGTAGTGGGGTAAGGAGGGGAGTGCAGATGAAAAAACCATTGAGCCAAGTTTTAGCTGAAGAGTTTGCAGCAAAGCCGTGTGCGCTGTAAGTGGGATTACTGCCGCCGAGCAGAGCTCAGGGAGGCGATGCCTGGAGCAGTGCCTCTGACGAGGTGGCTGCCTGTTTCTCCTTCACCTTGAGCCTCTCCCAGCTCAGCTGCTGCTGCTCTGCACCGTGTGTAACAGTGGGAACGTGTTCCGTGTCTGCTGCTGCGGGGACCGGTGGTTTTGATAGCATCGATACGGGCTTCCTGAGAGGTCTTGGCTCTCCCCCAGCCGCCTGCCTGCCCGTGCAAGTGGAACGGCACAAACCCTCTGTACAGCCGGCTCCTTACAGAACCTGCTCGTCGCTTCTGGGGGAGCGGGGCAGGGACTGCTCTGCGGAGGTAATAAAGGCCACTTGGAACCGAGCGTGAAGGAAGCATGACTTAACTTTTGCCAACCGTAGCTTGATTTATGTGCAAGGATTAGTTTAACCATTGCCAGACCTTTTCACTTTCCATTTCTTTCAATATGGTCATGGAAGACCAGCCCTCGCCACAAAGCTGGGGGTATCCTCTTCCTGCGTGGTGAAGAGGGTCAGTCCCGGTGGCTTTCTGAGACCTCTCTTGTCTACGTGCCGACGTGTGGTGCGCTCAGGTGGAACTGCATCTAATCGCCCCTTTTGATTCTTGAAGTTTCTGAAAGTCTGATCTAAATGAGAAGTATTCTCTACTAATTGAATATAGATCGGAGTTAATTAGAAGTAGTAGTTAACAGTAAATATGTGTGAATTCTTATCTACATTTATGATGCCCTCCTGCTTTTAATATGTGCTGAGACTCAGACAGCCCCGCAGCGCCTGGTCCCTTCTGTGGTTCCCCTTTCCTGCACCCACATTAGCAGCGCTTTGTGAAAAAGTACAATTGCAGATTTGTAAAATCATTTTAGAGATGATACCGCTGTGTTGCAATTTTGTTTTCTAAGCCTCTTTTTCAGAGAGCCTTCCGAGAAATGATCTTAGTGTCGTTTGTGTATTCACTTATCAGTAGCATCAGTGAGGAGAGTTTGGGCGGTTAGGTTCTTCTGCTGTTCATTGCAGAAGTGCTGGCGCACCCGTAAAACGGGCAAAAATAAAGGTAAGCTTGTGTTTTTGTCTGGCCAGTGATTAAGGACATATTTTTATTTAAATAGGGTGCTTTCCTGATGCTGATTTTTATTTTTTTTTTTTAGGACCCAGTGATAGGCAAAGTTGTTAAATAGGGACTAAAAATCCCATAGTCTTTAGGGGAAAAGCAATTGGAACAAATTTACATTACCCTTTCAAAATGAAGTGAATTTTTGTGTACTTTTGGCTGCTCCCCTCGCTGCTGTGTTCCTTCACATAGCGGTGACTTATTTACAAAGCGTCACCTGCTGTACTTTGGGGTAAAAGAGACCGATAATTTGGTTGATAAGAAGTTGATATTTTTGGAAACCTGCAAAGCAGCATGAGAAAATAGACTACTTCAGACATGATAGTGCCTGAAATGGGAAGAAGAGTACGGAATGCAAACGATGGAGCAGAGCCTTTGAAGGGAAAAAAGGAAAAATCTGCTCTTCAGCTCTGCCCGTGCTGAAAGGGGCTGCTCTTCCCACCGGAAAGTATTTCAGTCTGAGCTGTTCCCTCAGAGCTTTCACCTGTATTTCCAGATGAGGTAAATTACTGGCACAGTCCTTAGAATACTGGGTTTGGGGGTTTGGCTTTTTTTAAGAACAAGGTATCGTTACGGACTGCTGGATTTCCAAATCTGGGACAGGAAAAATTCCATGTAAATTGTCATTTTTCAATATAATCTGGCAACGTTAACATTTTATGAGTTAACACCCTGCGGAAGCCTTGGAGAAATAAGAAAAATAACGATTGGAAGTAAATAATTGTAGACCTTCCCTGTAACTGTCGGTTCTCGTGCAACACTTGGTTTCTTACTACGTGGGTAATTCCACATCTCTGCGTGTGCATGTATATACACACACACTATTTTTCAGTGCAATACAAACTCCGCATGGCGATTAAACAGGCTTTTTGCATTTCCTCAGCAATACTGTTCTTTTGAGCCTGTTCAAACCTTGCGTTTTCTGTGCTGCCCCGTGTCCTGCGGAGTAGGTTGAACTGTTTCAAGGAGCCAGAAACGAAACAAAACGATTGTGTGAGCAGCTCGCGACGTGCACGGCAAGGGGCACTACCAGCATCCCAGCTAAAGGCAGGAACAGATTCTCTCCAGGAGGATCCGTAACGTCCAGGGCTAGTCGCTTCTGTCCGAGCCTGTAATGAATCCGTTCTCATTTCTGAAAAGGCTTTTCCCCTCGAATATCTACTTACACCCTTCTGTTTGCTCGTTCAGTTATGTGGAGACTGATGTGAATCAGGGTAGAAGCTGTTTCAGTGTCCAAAGGTTTACTGACGTGGCGACGTCTGTTAGCAGCTGCCGGATGAATGCAAAACTGCCAACGGTTTTGTGCCTGAAGTGTTTAAACACAGTGGCAATGGTATATTATGCAAAAAATAGATTTTATTTGTTTAATCGTCAGTGGCAGGTGGTATAGAAGGTGCTTGTGGAATTAACTCCACTGACTTTCGCAAGGGTTTGGTCAAGCCCAAAGAAATTTTTGCCTTCTCTTTAAAAAAAACCTCTTTGCAAATGCCGGTAGTTTGGGAACGTGTCTGGCAGGTGGCGGGTACTTTGCCCTGTCTAATTCTCTCCCTGGTATTTTTGTTGTACTCTGAGATCACGAACAGCTTTCCTTTTCCCTTTGTTGAAAAGGCAGGAATCTTTTGTGGAGTGGGATTTAGCAGGAGAAGGTGTGATGTGGGGGATCGCTGGCAGGAAATCCCACGCTGGGGTTGCCCATCATCATGGTAGGGTAGGATAATAGGACTGACATAGGCACGGAGGAAAAGTTGCACAAATCCAGTGAATTCTGATGTCAGAAATTATAAATTAAGAACAGGAATCACAGTTAGATTTGGCTTCTTGGAGGATATATCAGAGAGCTTTGAAGAGGGAGAAGTTGGGCTCTCTTTGTAGCTGTTGACCTTTAGAGAAGTTGTCAGCTCATCCAGTTTGCTGGTGCACATTGAGGGAAAAATCTTTTTTCTTTCACTTCTAGATTTGTTGCAATGTTCTAGTGTACATTTTTTTTTGCCATCCAGTTTAGGGTGCTGCCTTTTTTGTAGAGGCAACTTTTGACTTCAGGTCATTCTTACGTTTTCTTGAAGGCCAGCTCTCCACGTTGGTGAGCACGTGTAGACATGTTCATAAGATGAGCATCAGATGAAGGTACGTGCCGTTACATCAGCTTATACAGCTTCAAATCTTGGCATTATGACTATGCTTAGGGTTATTTTTTTTAAAAAAATGGGTAACGTTATGCCACACGCACAACTCCAGATGAGGTTTCTTTGACAGAGAACTGTTTGAGAAGGTTGAGAAGTTTGAATTATTTATTATGGTTTTTGAGACACAGTGGTCTGATACGTGTCACTGAGGGATTTTGAGTAAACTTTTAAGATTAGTTTGCCCCTGTAAGCAAACCGGTTGAGGTGCAAGCGGTGGGAATGTTTGTTCTGTTCTCAGCAGCCTGGGTGTTTTGTGCAGCACGCTGCTGACCTGCATGCAGCAGAACGCTTGGGCTCCCGTGCTGCGGCGCAGGCTGGCAGCCGTCTGTCCTGCGAGGCGTCTTTGGAGGGGCCCAGCTTGCTCAGAAAGCTAAGAAATCAACAGCGTTACGTGGTCTGCTGGAGTAATTTTGTCACTTTTTCGTTTATGTGAGGCTGTGCAGGAGGGGTGATATTTAACAGGACTTTTTTCTTTGCCCGGTATTTTCTTTGGAAGTTTTAATTTTTTTTTCCAAGTAGGGGGAGAAAAAAGATAATTAATTGTGCAGATGGAAAGAACTGGGCTATATTCTGGGAAAGAGACACTGGCTGATTGAAACGGATAGGTGATGTGTTCTGAAAGATAACAGTCAGCTAAGAGGGTCTGAGACAGAATATACAGTACCGTTATGCCACTCTCAATATTTTATACGAAATAGCCTTAGCAGGTTATTTTCAGGTCTGCCGTCCTGCATGCTTTTGCTCTCAGCTTTGTCTACAAACTTTATGATTTAAAGCATTTCATAGTTACATTCAGTTGAATTTGATATTTCTGGTAGGATGAAAAACCCCAAAGAAACCAAGCCCAGCATCTTTCTGTAAAGCCGGGCTCCGCTAGCGTGCCGATGGAAGTTGGAAGGCTGTTCTGAGCTGAACTGTACAGCGGTGCAGCAGCACCCCAGCAAGGAAAGTAATTTGTTATTCTCAAGAAAATACAAGCAGTGGGCTTATACGGTTTGGAAGTAGTGAGAAGTCAGTCCAAATCTTACAGATCACGAGGCCGTACTTCTCACGGGTGGCCGCCCTGCCCGTTCCGAGGCAGCGCTGTGACGCGCTGCTTTGCCTGGTTGAGGTGGGAATGGGGAGCTACATGTCTGAGCCGCAAATAAACCCCAGCGTGTATCAAAGTGAATTATTTTAGTATAAACACAGCCAAAAACCCCATGTTTTTGTTTTCAGATTTAACAAACCAAGTAGAGACACTTGGACTGAAGCTGCAGAAGGTGACAGCCGAGATGGACCACTACAGGAAGCTGTTAATGTAAGGCTGCTGCTGGCTCCGTTGTTTGCCACTGGGCACAAAGCTGTACCAGACCACTTTTTCTTTTCCCAGAGTGCTGCTTGTCATGCTGATTTGAGAAGGTTATGACCAACAGAGAAAAGGATTTTACCTTCATATTAAACGTTCCGAGCGTGTCTGATGTGGAAGCAGCAGCGAATAGAATAGAATAGAATAGAATCATTAAGGTTGGAAGTGACCTCAAGGATCATCTAGTCCAACCATCCCCCCCCCACCTATTACTAAACCACGTCCCTAAGTACCATATCTAACCTTTCCTTAAACACCCTCAGGGATGGTGACTCCACCACCTCCCTGGGCAACCCGTTCCAATGCCCGACCACCCTTTCAGAGAAGAATTTTCTCCTCATCTCCAACCTGAACCTTCCCTGGCGCAACTTGCAGCCGTTCCCCCTTGTCCTGTCACTAGTTATCTGCGAGAAGAGGCCGACCCCCAGCTCACCACAACTCCCTTTCAGGTAGTTGTAGAGGGCAATAAGGTCTGCCCTGAGCCTCCTCTTCTCCAGACTAAACAAGCCCAGTTCCTTCAGCCGCTCCCCATCAGACCTGTGCTCCAGCCCCTTCACCAGTTTCGTTGCCCTTCTCTGGACACGCTCCAGGGCTTCGATATCTTTCTTGTGGTGAGGGGCCCAAAACTGGACACAGTACTCAAGGTGCGGCCTCACCAGGGCTGAGTACAGGGGGACAATCACCTCCCTGCTCCTGCTGGCTACACTATTCCTGATACAGGCCAGGATGCCGTTGGCCTTCTTGGCCACCTGGGCACACTGCCGGCTCATGTCCAGGCGAGCATCAATCAGCACTCCCAGGTCCTTTTCCTCAGAGGAGGGTTAGGTCAGCTCGGTGCGACGCTTTGTTTAGCACACGAGTGTGGGGTAAATTTGGTGAAATCCACCTAACTTCTGGACTAAAAACATGTGGAAATTGGTATTTCACATGATAGGTTTGGGATGGAGGGAAGGGTGCAATAAAACTAATCAGAAATCTTTGTATTTACTCAGTACTATGATTAACTGTTTTTATTTGCCCCACCCGTCCCCAAACGTGAATTTGCTGTGACTCTTCCCGGGCACCAGCTTGTTACTGCAGTTTGTAGTTTTACTGGGCTGTGCTTATGGTTTCAAGTAAGAGTACACGAAACTGAAATTAATAGAGCAAAAACAGAGTGTCACCCAAGACTTGTCGGAGGTAGCTGGAGCACTGGCTGAGAAGAGCCCTCGCGCAGAGCGGGTAGCTCAGCGTGCCCCGTCGCCTGCCCACCCGCAGGGAGCGGTGCCCGCAGCAGCGCCTGCCCGGCCCCCGCACCGCTGCAGCCTGCGGGTGGAGGGGGGGTGGGAAGGAGTCATGGAATCACAGCGTCTTTCAGGTTGGAAAAGACCTCTAAGATCATCAAGTCCAGCCCCCCCATGGCTCCCGCCCCCTGTCCCGCCATGCCAGGGCTACACACTGCTTGAACCCCTCCAGGGATGGTGACTGCCCCCTCCCTGGGCAGCCTGTCCCAAGGCCTGGCCACTCTGTCAGGGAAGGAATTTTTCCTAATATCCGATTTAAACCTCCCCGGGACCAATTTGAGGCCGTGCCCCCTTGTCCCATCCCTTGGTGCTGGG
>VWZZ01003492.1:186243-209556 GCA_013399095.1 Psophia crepitans | reverse complement strand
CCCCCCCTGCCCACCCCTCCTGTCAGGGAGCTGCAGAGAGCCATCAGGTCTGCCCTCAGCCTCCTCTTCTCCAGACTGACCCCCCAGGTCCCTCAGCCACCCCCATCAGACTGGTGCTCCAGCCCCTTCCCCAGCTTTGCTGCCCTCGAGTCCTTGGTCAAAACTTGAGGAAATAAGAAAAAAAAAAAAAAGAAGATGCAATTCTCCTTAAATCTTGTTGTGCATCCTGTTCTCCTGGGTTAATGTTTTAATTAAACACAAAAAGCTGCGGGATCTGGGATCTGAACGTGCTCCTGTATTTAAAATCCACGTTGCTTGCATATAGCGTAGGAAATCATTCAGAAACAGCATCAGCCTGTAGAATTCACTAATGGAAATAAACTCAAATAATAAGCTTGAGAGTAAAGGACTAGTGCTGCCAGTCTCGGGACCAGCTCCCATCGGTCTTTGTGTGTTTAAACAAGGATTCATTCTTTTATGATGTGTGCTTTCTGGTTTCGGTTCCTATATTCAGAGGGTCTGATCATAACGAAGCTGCAAATATTTGGAATGCTTAGCAACAAAGTGTTTTAATGATAATGCAAGTATTGAGTATGAAAAAAGATTTCATGAACGCAGTTAAATAAACAGTAAAGGGTTTCCAAATGCAATATTAAAATTGCAATGTAATACGGGTACAATTTAATAAAATAACATGTTCTATATCTGTTTAAATGTAAATACGAAGCTTAACCATGGTTATTAATTCGTGAAATCATGACATAATGACAAGAAACCTGCAAAGTTTCCAGCCTTCTTACCTACCAAATGGGTTATTTGTTCATTTTTATCCATATTTCACTTGAGACTTTCATCAGTGATGCGAGATCTCGCTTCCTTGTGTGCAGCATCAGACTCGTGATCCGAGGTTAGGCCGAGCCGACACTGGAAGCGTAACTTCCAATTAATGGAAAAGGTTAGCTGGGGCTAATGGAACTTTCTGTTTGTTGTCTGCCTTTTAGCTAAAATAGAAAATGCAAGTCAGATAGTACGTCGATACCTGATGCTCGGTTGCTGTGTGCGTAAGAGCTGTAATTCCTTTGGACAAGGACACTTCTTTTTTAATGTTTTCTCAGGGTGAAATCAGCAGAACTTGATGTCTGTCAAAACGAACTGAAGAAAATGAAATATGAAAATGGAATGTCTGAGTCAAGGTAAATGCTGAACTTCTGTTTCATAACATTCCTTTCTGAGCAGTGAGAGCAAGAATTCAATTTTGTGATTTTAACGTGGCTTTTATACAATACATTTTTTTCTATTTTAAGTTTCTGCTTTTTTGTTCAAGTCACTAGATTTAGCTTCACAAAGAAGAGGTTTTTTTGTCTAGTATTTTCTCTTCCAGGCAGAAATTACTTCTATTTAGTTTAATCTTAAATAAGAATATTGTAATTACGATGCTGATACCTTTTTGTTTCATCTGTAGACTTACAAAAGAGCTCAAGGAGAAGGAGGAATCTCTTCTAATTTGCCAACAAGTATGCAAACATCTACAGGAAGAAGTGGCTGAGAAAGAGAAGAAAGAAGAAGATCTGAAAAGAAGAACCGGCCGGTCGGAAAGCGAGCTGGACGCACTTAAAGCTCTCCTGAGACAAACCGAGGAAGAGGTGGCGATGCTGAAACAAGAAAGGTAACGGGAGCAGAGTCGCCGTCTCTCCTGTGACTGTGCGCTCAGCCTAGACTGTCTTTGGGAACCTCTTGCAACAAAACATTCCTCCTCTGCCAGTCCCTCAGCCTCCCTCTCCGTTCCCAAAGGGACAGATAGATTCTGGAAGGCGCCAGACGTGGTTTGATGTGGTGGGCACTGGGCAGGCTGGGAGAGACCTGCTGGTCCCAGCTCTCTGTTCTGAAGTCGCTGCCTTCCCATGTGCCTAGGACAAGGGGGAATGGCCGCAAGTTGTGCCAGGAGAGGTTCAGGTTGGAGGTGAGGAGAAATTTCTTCTCGGAAAGGGTGGTTGGGCATTGGAACGGGTTGCCCAGGGAGGTGGCGGAGTCCCCGTCCCTGGGGCTGTTTAAGGACAGGGTGGATGTGGTACTTAGGGACATGGTTTAGGGGGTAATAGGTGGTGGGAGGACGGTTGGACTGGATGGTCCTGGAGGTCTCTTCCAACAGTAAGGATTCTGTGATTCCATGACAGTCCTGCCCTGCCGCTGACCTCTCATCTCTAGGGCTAAAGTCTAAAAGCCTTGGCAGCCCTGAGCTCGTATCCTGAAATTTTGGAATTCGTTGGGTGGATTTTTAAAATGATTACAATATAGACAAAACTTGGATAAAAGAACAAAGCCTACTAAAAAAAAAAAGGAGAGAAAAATCCCTGCTTTGCACTCCAGGGCTTCAGCTCAGCCTTAACCAAAAGACCCGTTTATTGCAGTAGTTGTAGCTGCTATTTGTTATGTGAGGCTCGGAGAGCCAAAGCCCTGGGGAGTTTAAATTCTTGTAACTTATGTTATTAGCAACTCACAAACAGTAACAACGCTGTAAATATTACAATATGCCAAGTTATTGGGTATGGTCTAGTATTTGGTGAAGTGTATGGACAGCTTCCCGCCAGTAATTTTTCAGGGACTGATAAATTAGCTTGTCTTTATTGGCACAGCAGAAAGTGCTGTCCCCTCCTTCAGCACGTTACCGGTTTGATTTGTGTACAGCGGAAAGTGTATGCAGAGAAGTGGCTTTTGGAGAACATCAGCATTTTTTGAGAGTGATGTACGCCAAGAGGCATGAAGCTATTTTCATATTTAACGGGTTTGAATGTTCCCTGTACTTTAGTACTTGCATGAAAAGATATTACATCTTAACTTAAGATTGTTTCCCGTCTACTTAAACCCCAGATACACGAGTTGTTCCAGGTGGTACACTGCTAATAATCTAAGTTACAAGAATTTAAGCTCTCCGGGGCTTTTGCTCTACAAGCCTCACATCACAAACAGTAACTCTAACGACAGAAAGCACTCTGTGGTTTTAATTCAAAACCTCCTACAATTTTTTAATTAATGCTAGTAATATTCTGAGTTCATTTGCTTTTGAATAACAGTGTTCTTTAAAATTTGACTTGAGAAATATTAAAAATATTTGAGATTTAACTATGTGTGTGCATGGAAGAAATAATGACTATAGTATTTTCTTTAAAACATCAAATTCATACAGCATGTGATGGCATTATGCAGATACTGGGTGGTGATTAGTGCCGTGCCGCCGGGCTCCAGGCAGGGTGGCTGGGCTCCTTGCACAGAATGCTAAACAAGGAGGAAAAGAGGAGCCTTTGCCACAAAGGACTTAATTGCAAGAAAATGGCATACCCCAGTCTGGGCAGAGCACATATTTACATACGAGTTTTTGTGGTTTCTAGGGAGTTAATGCTGATTTCTCATCAGAACAGAACAGAGCAGCTGCAGGAAACATTAAGACAGAAGATGCGGAGTGAAGATAACTGGAGGGAGAAGGTAATACTGGATGTGCAGTTGGCACCCTTTCCCTTCCTTCTTTATTTTCTTTTTTCGGTTGTAGTCAGCTGTCACGAAGGAGTCCAGCCAGCCAGATAGCTATCGCCTCAAGTGCAGACATGTCGATAGTATTCTTGGTGCAAGAGGTTTTAATGGGTGACCTCTCTACAGAGGTTGGAACCGAATGCAAAAGGTATTTAGTATGAGTGTTTACAGACTTGGCAGATGTCCAGGTTTGCTCCAGACTTCCCAGGTTCCCAGGTATTTGCACAGTGCCCGTGTTAGGAGCGCAGCCCCTGAAAGGAGCAGGGCTGAGCCCCCAAACCTGGGAGCTTCCAGGCTCCGTGCTCTGCAGGAGGGGGCGCAGCAGGAACAGCCCACTCCCACCAGCTCCAAGGAGGTGGACGTACCAAGCCCACCCTGTTCTGCGTGCAACGCTCCGGGAGGTGAACTCTGACCCGCAGTTCTGCGTGGGGGAGCCCGTCAGGGCCTGGGTTTGTTTCCTGCCGCATCTGGCGGAGAAGCATAGGAGAGCACATATGTAATATTGAAGTAGTTTCCCAGCAGAAACAAGGTTGGGCACTGTTGACAAGATGGAGAGGTTGCAGGTTAGCTGAACTGAAACTGAGATTGCTATTTGTAAAACAAATCTATAAAATAAATAATAAGCAGATGAGCGAAAATGTCCTTTCCGTAGAAGACGGGTATTTGCAACCCAAAGCAGAGCTGAGGAAACAAGCTGCTGTAGCACAGTGGAGCTCTGGAGCAGCCAAAGGCAGCGGAGCCGATAGCCGTTCAGCGGGCGAGAGGTGCTGGGTACCCTGCCTGCTACTGGGAGCAGCTGTGAACGAGGGTGCGTGTTCGTGCCGTCCCTGGGACGGTCCCGTGGCTCCTGGCAATAGCAAGTGAAGAAGTGACAGGGCAGTTGTAGCCTTGGCAAGTCCTCTGTGAACGTGGAATTTGTTGTTTTGGCACGAACCCCTAGTTCCTGCTGGTGTCAGGACAAGTCCCCATGTGTACGCAGAGGGAAATGCCACCCCCAAATCAGCAGTGTCATCTAGCTCAGGATCTGAAGTACTTGGAACAAGCACTGACTCCAGCCTGGGGGTGCAGGGAAGCTTGTGCAGCCGGGGGCTCGGGGTGCGTGTGCCCCCAAGCAGGCGAGAGGTACCTTGTTGTGCCCAACCCGGCAGGCTCTGCGCGCCCACGGACCTGAGCAAGCGGCTCAGTGGGAGGTGGGTGTTGGCCTGGGGACCTGAGCAGAAGGTGGGCAGCGCCGGCTGTCGGCTGTGGCGGGGCGCTGGGGACGGGGCTGAGGAGCACGGCGGGCAGGTGGAGGAGTGTGGTTAGACTGGGGAGCTGTGAAGGGAGACGTGGTAGCAAAAAGGCTACCTTGAAGGAGGTAGAGAGACCTCGAAGGTGTCAGAGGGTTCTCCTTTCTGCTAAGCATGAGCATCACCGCTGCCTTTCAGGCAGTCACATCTCTGCCGAGAGACCCCTGCTAATGGCTCTGCTGGCTGCTTTACTCACCTTCCCTTCAAATCAGAGCAGTGTGAAAATAAAGCCTTGAGTGAAATTTACTGTGAAAATACCTCTGTTTCACTTGAAAAGACTTGACACTCCTACGACCTGCCTTCTCTGTGGAATGGCCCATCCTTTGCTATTTTATTCACTGCATACAAAAGCCTGCAAAGCCACTTTCCTCTGGCTTCCCACCTCGGCTCCTGGGGCAATTGGACAAAGATTCCTGTCGCAGTGAGGAGGAAGGGGAAGGTGAGAGAACTATACACCTCTACATGCCTGCTCCTTTGCACGTGCCCATTTTTCCTTTATTTAGTGGAATGAAGGGAAAAAAAAAGAAATTAAGTAAAGCCTCCAGATGAAAAGGATGGTTAAAATATGGCCAGGTTGTAAATTATTGGTCACCTTTTAGTATGTACTTGGGTTTGGGCTCTTCTGGGGAAAAATATTTCCAGCTGATTTAAAAAATAAATGTGCACGCCCGCTGTATGCGCTAATTGCTTTGTTAGCTAATTGCACAGCTGGTTGGAACACGGTGATGCTGCAGCTCCCCGTTTCTGCTGGGCTGTGAGCAGCCTCGCGACGTACCAGTGGTGACAGGAACCGGGACCTCTGGCTCTGCACTGCGGGACAGGTCGCTTTGGCTCGGGAGTTTTGGGTCCTGCGGTGAAGTTCCGAGCTGCCAGTCTTTTCCTGTGGGATTTGGAAAGCTGGTTGTCATAAACAGCGGGGAGCATGAAAACTTTCTTTAAATCTGCAACCTTTTCCCCTGAGACAAAAAAAAAACAACCCCAAAAAAACCCAAAAGAAAATTGAAAGAACCAACAGCAAAGAATTCTAAAATGAATATAAGAAATGAAAAAAAAAATCTGAAAGGAAAAACTTAAATTAGTGTTGAGCAATAATTCTGAGCGTTCTGCCTTACATAATTGGTGACTAAAATTACTGCCTTTTTCTTTTTTGGTTCAGTACGCGCGAAGCGTCTGACGGCTTTATTTAGTCTCAGGAAAATTTTTGGACTACTGGCAGTTAAGATCAGTTACATTTCTTTCAAAACTTCGTAACCTGCTGTCGCAGGATATAATTTTAGCGTGAGGTCACGCTGTCTGCATAATGGCGGTGTATTGTTCAGCCTGACACGAAAACAAGGTACCGACTGCTACCGGCGAGGGAGAGCGATGACAGCGCGGCAGTCGCAGCCGCTCAAACGCAGCGACCGGCAAGGGCTCCAAAAAGGCTCTCGGCAGAGAAAAGAGTCAGGGATGTGACAAAGTGACAAAGTTGTCTTTTCCTCGGGTCAGTGTGCCATTGCATAAGTAGAAAATGTTCCAGGTTTTTTTTTTATTATTTAAAAATGGAACACTACAAAATACGTTTTTCTATTTAAAATACAGATAAATCTTCCATTGTTTCAACAGAACAAAAAAACCTTCTTTTACAAAATTTTTAAACTATTAATGAATAAGGGGCATCTAAGTGGTTTTAAAGCAATTAGTAGTCATTCTGCTTCCCTTGAAAATCAGCTGCCATTGTATTTCCTGTTCTGGTTATTGGCTATATTAGCACCAATGTTAAATGTGAAAAACGCTTGTAAAATCTTCAAAACGAGCTCCGGTTTTTCCTACTGCTTTTATTCTTTTTTTTTTAGTCTTTGTAATCAAAGAGCCTCCAACATATAGCCTACTATAATAATATGTTCTCCTATAATAAATACGGTTTTCTACAATTAGAATCCTAACTCCCATATTGAATAATATAGAATGTATCTATAATAATAATAACAAAAGTTTTCTACTTTGAGGGTCAGTACCAGTTTTAAGCTAAAGCTCAGTGGGGAATTTGTGCCTATTCCATGCCCAGAATTGGGTATACTGTGATTTAAAAAATAATGAAAATATTTCCAGTTCTTCTTTTCCCCAAAAAGAGTTAGAGGGATTTGTTATACTTATGCTCATAATTAGTGTATGACATTAGATAATTGTAATTAAGCTCATTCTAGGCTTTTCTGCTTTTAATAATTTCAAGCAATTAGGCTAGAGTTGCGCATGTTTAATGTGCCTTTCATATCCTTTCAGCGTGCTACAATTAAGTCCATTAGAATTCAGCCTGCAGAAATAGAATATTAGCATGCTGGCTTAGGAAAAATATTTTTCAAAACACAGCCTTCAGTAGTTCCTCCAGAATCCAGGCTTTTATTTTCAGGAAATTATGGCTGAACTTTGAAACGTGAATTTATGTGGAGTCTGTCATCCGAGCGTGGTCCCCGGGAGCAGACGAACATTTCATGCGGCACGCTGCTGTTCACTGACAAGGCTGAGTGGCAGAGCATGAATCAAAAATGACTTTATAAGAAAGATTTAACATTATTATAGTTTAATATTGAGCTTATGGCCTATTTTTAGCACAGTAGATCTCACTTACTGTGATACATTATCGTTTTGCTGCATCTGAAAATAATTACGAGCTGAGTTTTACCTCCGGAGCAAATGCTTCCAGCGAAACCCCAGCTATTTTAAGAACCAGCCAAGGAGTTTGTAACTTAGTGTCTTCATAGTGATTTAGCTTGAAGTTCAACTACCTAAATCCAGGCACCTTCGCACCACCTGAGGCCCCGTGGGGCTGGTGGGACATCTGCCCGGGGCTGCGGGCTGTGACCCAGCCCTGGCGCCCCGCGCAGCAGGAGCCACCCGCGCCGCCGTGCGCCAGCGGGACGCGGCAGCTTTCCCTCGCCAGGCTCCAGCGGTTCCCATCACTCGGGTGTCTTTGCTGGGCGCCCGGAATCTCGGGCTGCTGGATTTCACATCGCTTTGTTTATGGCAGCGTGGGCTGTGAGAACTATTTTAAGATGAGTTGGTGCATCTCGTTAACCGCCCCCCTTGTTCCCTAGATGGAAATTGATCTGGCTAAAGGTGAAGCACGACACAAAGAAGCGATTCTAAAAGTCAAGGAGGAAGCCAGAGTGGAACTAGACCTTGAAAGACAAAAACAGCAGGAACTAGTCACAAAATACCAGAGAGATCACGAAGAGCTCCAGAAGAAGGTGTGTAGCACTCCAGAGAAGAGTTCTGTGGCAGGAGGTAATGTAAATGGAGTAAAAAACCTTCTCCAGGTGTAGTCCTGTATCTGGGTGACACAATATTTTCCAGTCTTAGTATATGGCATACGTTTGTTTGTTTGTTGGTTTGTTTTTTTAATGGAACGGGCTGAAAAGTCCCTCTTCTAGTGGAAGTGAAATGGTGTGGGAGTTCTTCCTGTTCTCGCGTTTCCCCTACCCAGAGTTCACAGTGTCCGTAGACTGTAGTTAATTATTTTTAAACTGACATTATTGTATTTTAAAAGCTTTGGATTGTTCCAGGCTATGACAAGTTGTCACAAAACCATCCACACTGGGGTTTTTTACCCTTCCCGAATTAATTCAGCACCGATGGGGTAAGGTCCAGCGGGCAGTGAGCTGCTGCCCTTGTCTGGTCCGGTGGTTGCGTCACATGCGCATCGGCTGTTCCCGGCTGCCCAGACCTACAGGTTTTGAAATTTTATAGAGAAATTGAATGTTGTCCCTATCACCTTAGTTTTCAAAAGATTTGACACATTTCTGAGAATTCTGGGAAAAAAATCAAATGAATTTGATGAAATTATAGTGTTGTTTACAGTTCGTTACGTTACAGTGTTTAAAGAGCTGAAAATCACAGTTCGGCTTAGTTCACTTTACAAATATTTGACTGTGGTTTTAGAACCCTGAAGAAATACTGGCTTGCAGTAAAGCAGTTAAGTTTTCCCATTTTTACCTCTGTTTCTCTGTTTGATCTTGCACATATTAATGAATCTCTCTGTTCTGAGTGAGTTTTGATTAATTTACAGTGCTCTGATATCCTTTGAGGGTATTATGTAAATTCAAAGCCTCTTTTTTTTGTTTGGTGGTGGTTTTTTTGGTCTCTGAGGACATGTATGTTTGCATTTGCATGTTTTTTCCCTCAAGTCAACATTTGTCTGATAGTTAATTCTACATCTCTAAAGATACCCACTGAATGTAGACTAATGCAATTTTTCTCTAATCCAATGCAGATACCAGGTTTGATATCCAGTGCCACCAATAGCTTGAGGATGGAGACGGAAATTCTTGAAAAGAAGCTACAAGACGCCCAGGTCAAACTTGCAGAGAAAGATGAAGATAAGGAAAAAGAAATCCAGAGCCTTAAAAGACTAATTACTGAACTCGAATTTCAGCTGACGATGGAAAAGAACAATAATGAATCATTTCTGGATAATATGAGGAAAGAAATCAAACACAAGTCAGATGAACTGGAAAAATTAACCCAGGAGAGGACACAGCTGATTCACAATTTGAGTCAAGTTCAAGAGGAGGTAGGAACATGACCGAGGAAATGCCTTGCTATTTTTTACTTAGAGACATGTGATTTCTAAAATCATTCAGAGCATCTATATTGCAGACCCTGTTATGTCCTGGTTTAAAAGAAACATTGCAAAATTTATAAAACAAGTACATCATGTTTTCGTAAATACAATATATCACAAAATACGTGAAGTTTTTAATTCATCAAGCGCTTAAGCTAATGTTTTATTTAAAAAAAATAATAATAATAATTCGGGTCCTGCAAGACACTTACTTCTTATCTCTACCCTCACGTCCTGCTGCATAGACATGAGTAAACAATAACGCGTTCTTCATGTGTTTAAAGCAGGAGGCAGGGACGTTTCTCATTCTTTGAACCAGACAGCAGCAATCCTCCCAGTAATCTTGTTTATTTTGGAAATTAATTCTAAAAAACCCCATCATGCTGTCAACAGGAGTGAGAGCGGACACAGTCCTGCCCTCAATGGCTTCCGGGCAGAGACTGCATCTTTTAGCGTGGGACTGTGTGTGCATCCTGCCGTGCTCGGGGGGATGGATCCCACCTCCCACCAGTAACCCCACTTTCTGTAGTGCAGGAATGCATAAAAATTAATCAAATGTGAAGAGAACTTTGACTGATGGCTGTTCTTAGGACAAGCATTTGCTGAATGTTTGGAATATAATGGGAAGGGAGGAGAGGGCACTGTGCTGCTCTATGAGAAATGTGAAAACAGTGAAGTCAGGGACTGCAGATAAGATTAGACTGGAATGTCCAAAGTAATTAAGTGGCAGAAATAAATCGGTAAACAGTGGAAAATAAAACTCTTCAAAATGATTTAGGGCTTGGGTTGATATTTATTTCTGCCTTGAAAAAGGTTCAGAAACACTGTGTAAGTGGAGTTAGAATGCTGTTGGCAGTCGTTCTGTCCTGTACCTATGGAAAAGGCTCTTGGAAGGACGCACGCCGTTCGAGAATTGGTCAGGAACTTTGTCAGCGTAAGGAACACGCTGTTATCCTCAACCATGAGATTCCACCAGCTCCGCCTGTGTTCTGAGTTTTCCCCACTCTGAAGCAGAGTCCCTCCTCTAATAGTATTATATTAGGAAGTGGGGAGAAAAGAGAGGTTGAAAATTGAAGCTGGTTTTAGGATAAAACTTTATACCAAGATACTTCCTCGGATTTGCAGGTAACGCTTCGCAAATCATTTCATGGACAGCTATCAGTGACCATCTGAGTGGCAGGGAAAGCAAGGTCTGCCTTTCTTTCATTAAGTTGTCTGCAGCCTTAGGTATTCCAAGAATAAGTTAATTTGGATATTCACATCTCTCCCAGTTCTGCCTCTGCACGTGGTTACGTTCCTTCTCCGACAGCCCGTCCGCGTGCCCTTGGCACAGAGCTTAGACAGCCTGAGCAGAACTTTGGTGTTTCCACTCTACATCTGCTATAGATGCTTTGACCAAAGCAAAATTTTAAAATCTAAAAAAATCCAAAACGTTGGTCAACAAAAGACTTCTAATTTCTCCACAGTTTTTCAAGTTTTGGTGGGAACACACATGTAAAAATTTGATAGTTTTAGTAGCCCCTTCTGGGCTAAACAGAGCTTACCACCTTCCACTTCAGTGGGAGCACACGTCTGTGCTGACCTTACTGACACTGATATCCGCTCTTCGAAACATCCCAGAAGTGCTGTAGAGATTCTTTCTTACACATTTCTTCCCTGTGTGCACCACTGTCATAATCACCCGGAGAATTTAAATACAATTGTTTGTCCTCACTCCGAGGTGATCGGTGACCTGGCCCAGCATACAGCTCGGACTGGTTTACATAGAGAAGTTTGTGTCTGGACAGTGAGGCTGTGCACGACCAAGGGTGTTCTCGTGGCTTTGCCTGGAGAAGAAGAGACTGAGAGGGGATCTGATCAACACTTATAAATACCTGAAGGGTGGGTGGCCAGAGGAAGGGACCAGACTCTTCTCAGTGGTGCCCAGGGACAGGACAAGGGGCAACGGGCACAAACTGGGACACGGGAAGTTCCATCTCCACATGAGAAAAAAAATTACTGTGAGGGTGCTGGAGCCCTGGGACAGGCTGCCCAGAGAAGGCGTGGGGTCTCCTTCTCTGGAGATAGTCAAGACCCATCTGGATGCCATCCTGTGCAATGTGCTCTGGTGACCCTGCTCTAGCAGTGGGGTTGGACTAGATGGTCTCCAGAGGGCCCTTCCAACCCCTGCACATCTGTAAATCTGTGATCATCGCTCTCCGTGTTGGAGAAGGCCATGCTGGTGGCTTCCCTTCCATCCTCATGGACCTCCTGGTGCCAGCACCAGTTGCTTGCTTAGAAGAATACAGAAGTGGATATTTTCTGTTTGTAGTAGTGCTTCCGGTAGTCCTGACTTTTATGACTCAATTTGGTGTTGTCCCTTGTTTTATTTACTTTTCGTTTCAGCTGGAAATCAGGAAAATTAGCATTGCAAATAAGTTCCACATACTGTACCAGCCCAGGGACTTCTGTAATACTGACACAGCTTCAGTTGTCTGCTCGAGGCCCAGTACCAGTCCCTTACCACATGGCTACTGGTAATCACAGTGCAAAGTCTGTGGAAACCACTAGACTGAAAATCATCCCAACTATTTGGGAAATAATCACAGAGTCACACAATCTCCTGAGGTGGAAGGGCCCCCACCAGGCCCACCAGCCCAACCCCTGGCCCCACACAGGCCCAGCCCCATCACAGCAGATGGCTGAGAGCGTTGGCCAGACGCTGCTTGAACTCAGCCCAGCTCGGGGCGGTGACCACTGCCCTGGGGAGCCTGTGCCAGGGCCCCACCACCCTCTGGGGGAAGAACCTTCTCCCGATCTCCAATAATAATCAATAAGAATGCAGTCACAAAAGATCAGTGCACGATTAGTTACAGTGCAGAGGAGGAGAACTTCTTAAACAACTTATCACAATGACGTGGGGCGGTGAGACGCAACCTCTGACCCTTGCTTTTTCCTGTCCGAGAGCAGCGTGCCCCGTTCCCCCCTAGCTGGAGGAGATCACAAGTAACTTCTGATAACTTACCTCGCATTTTCCACTGTCTGCTGAGGGAATGAAGGGTGTGTAAGTGCTGGTGCATGTCCTGTGAGTGACTTTCAGAGAAACCGGGGTACGGGAAGCATGGAAGGGTCTGTGTGCACCAGTACCCTCCGGCCACCCCCGCCCTAAGCAGGCCCAGGTTTTGACTAACGGCGTTTTGAAAAGCCGGCGTTTGTTTCTGTTTGCAGAACACTCTCCTCCAGGAAACAGTGCGCAGAGAGTGTGAGGAACGCTATGAGCTGACTGCAGCTTTGACTCAAGCCAGGGAACAAGTACTGGAACTAAAAAAGCTCAGTGGAAACTTCCCGTTATCGCCATGTTCCCTGGCTCAGGGCAGCCTAACCTCCTCTGCTGCCCTGCTCGCCGATTACGGGCAGAAAAGCCGCACCGGCCCCGGCGCTGGGAAGGAAATCAATCTCTCCGGACAGTTCGGTATTTCACGAGCAGCTAAGGCACCCATCTCCAGTAAGCGCGGTGGCGGCGGCAGCGTGGGCTCGCCGGCTCTGACCCCACCGCATCCTCCGAGAGGAAGGGCGGCTTCGCTGAACGAGCCCCGGAGCAGGATCGCTGCGGTTATAAGGCGGCAACTGAGTCAGCTCTGACAGCTACACGCGCGTGCACGGCACGGGGGAGACCGGTCCAGCGCGTCAAATGAGCATTCCCTTGTGCACCCCTGGGGTCAGATCCTAGCCGATGCAATTCATGCCTTTCCATAGCTTCGTTTTAAGTTAAAGTTTTATATGTTTTTGAAGAAATAATGTTCCTTTGTCCCTTGCACATCAATGTAATTAAATGCGATCTACAGTTCAAGATGAGTAAAGTGAAAAAGAAAAAAAAAAAGTCTCTCCGAGAGGAGCACATCTTCAATAAGTGTAATTAAAATAATTGCCAGTTTCAAATACCGTTTTCCTTAACCACTTTGCTGGAATTTCCCTGTTTTGTGTGTTCTCCCGTGTAACTTAATTGCTCATTTCTGGTGTCAAAATGTGATTGGTTGGTTAGAATCAGATTTTTGCCATTATTTAATTGAGCAGTGTTATACTTGCAAATACTTGTGCTTAGGTCAGCGAGACCTGCTCCTTGTGCGGTGCGTATCGCTCAGCATGAAAACGTGGCAAATCCCTGCGCTCAGGAGGCTGTCTGTTGGAGGGACATCGCTTCCTCTGCGCGCGAGTCTTCGAGCTGTGCTCACTAACCGGGAGTTGAAGGTTCATCACATCTGTCCAGAAGATGGTTGCCTCTGAATTTCATCAGAAAAGCGTCTTCGTGTTTAAGCCTGAATTTTTAGCTTCAAAGTGCTGGAGTTCTCTATAGATCTGTTACACTGGACGATCAATATTTTTATTTTACTGCTTGATAGGTGAAGCTGTGCTTTGTGTCAGAGTATGGAGAGCCCAGGCAAGTCCCAGTTGTCTTTGCTCTCATGCAGGCGCTGCAGAGATAGCCGCTCTTTGAAGGCAGCGCCGCTCTTGGGGCAGTTGGTCAACGTGAAGCACCAGCTGGGTGAAGCTCCTGGAGCGGTGGCAGCGGTGCAGGGGTGGGAGCCCCGGGCAGTTCAGATCTGCTGGTGCCCCAGGGTCGCTCCCTGAAAGAGCTGAGACCATCAGCTCTGACTTGGACAGAAACTTCATGGGAGGTAAGTTGGAGGGGAACATTTTGGAGACTCTTGGAGCACGCGTAGGAACAACTGGACCTCTGAAATTGCCTGCTCCTGTTTAGGTTTTGGGCCTGAGCTTGCTCTTCACTCAGAGTCATGGTGTTGCGTCTTCACAGGATGCTTTACTTGTAAACCCAAATACATTTATAATCGCACCATGAACCTTGACCTTCTCATTATTAATTAAAAAAGCTTTGTTGAATCCAGTGGTGTAACAGGGAATGAATTTTAGTCCATCACAGTAGTGGAGGAAACAGCTATTGTAGATTTAGCACCTGGGGCTAGATTTGGAAATGCACTTTGTCTTAGTCAGCTTCTGTTTGCACTGAAATCACCAGCTAGCCATATCCAAAACTCAAAAATTCTCTTTTCAAAAATTCCAAACAATGAAAAAATCAGTATTATAAAAGTTCCCCCAGTGGCTGCTGCTGCGTAGGGGTGGTGTAGGTACTCTGCGGTCGCCTGGCAGATTGAATGGACCTGAACTTGAGTCTTGTATGCGCTGACCTCAAAGAAACTGCTAACAAAATTCAGCTGATTCCCAATACAGGGAAGTATTGGACTCAAACACCAGTGCTGTCCCCAGGAGAGCATGGACTCCGCCGGGTGGAGGTCTGACTCTGAAAATCCCCCTTTTCCTCAACATTGGCTTGACAGGAGGCCTGGGGGCTACTGTGAATTTGGCCAGCTTGCCTTCCAACCCAAGCCTGTGCTCTGGAGACAGAGCAGGGTGCTCCCTGCCCACCCAAACCAGTCTGGGATTCTGTGATTCTATGACTGTGTGTCCTAAATTGTAAAAAGAGGAACAACACGTAAAATAATGAGCATGGTCACAGAAATAATGTTTGTAGCACGAGGGAGTGGATAAATCATGGATCCCAACCAAGGAGAGAACAAATATTTCCCTTATTTCCCCTCCCTCCCAGAAACCCAGAACGCCTGCTGCTAAGCAATAGGGAAAATATATAAATGTCAGGAAACCTTTTTAAAACCAGCTTTAGAAAACAAATTAATTTCACATCATCAGGGAAAGTTTACAGAGGATTTCTCGTAATGGGATGAAACGCACTAGCACAAAGTACCACGGAGGGTGTAGACACCTAATTATATCGCCGCATTTTCAGGAAATAAAACTTCCTGGAGACAGTGCAGTTGTAGAAGCAGTGTCATTTATGAATGGGTTTTTCGTACGCTGGACCTTGCACTCTAGGACTCCGGGCACAAGGGAATACTAAAAAAATTTCCAAGCTCGAAACAAATCTGCCTCTGTGGGATGCTGACCCGCTGGCTGCAGGCAGTGAGCCATCCTTTCGCTTCTCAAGGTTACAAGAAAACATCCCATGGCAACGGGTCGCCTTGTTCTTGCCTAAAGCAAAGGCTTCTGTTTTCCTCCTTGACAGAGCTGATATTGTTGCCTGATGGAGAATAGTAGCTTGTACAGTCCCAAATCTTTCCATAAAGTACTAATCCTGTTAGCAGGCTGCCCGTTTGCATCCTGGAGTATCCAGCGCACTCACACACTGCATTGTGACCCAGTCTGTCCCTGTGTTTTTATCCAGTAGCCTTCCCTTCCAGAGCAGTTTCAAATATTTAGTGTGTGACTACCAACGGGGCAGAGTGTCCCCACGCAGCGGTTGAGCACAGCCTGTGGGTACCAGGAGGAAGCTGAAGTGCCTGGGCAGAAGCTGCGAGGGGGCTGGAGGGGGCTGTCACACACGTGGGTTTGGGGACGGGAAAAGGAGGCTGTGGCCAGGTCGGGGCCCTGCGAGGCTGAGCTGGGCGCTGTGGGCTCTCTCCAGCCTGCCCACCGGGCCAAGCCTGCTCCCCATGGGCATGACAGTGAGTCAGTAATGTTGGGCTGATGTTTTAGAGAAGGCCTGACGTGAGCATCAAACATCATTTGTCATTTGGCCAACTGTCCCTTTTTGAGTGCAAACCCATCATTATCGATGGGGAAAGCACATATATCTGTGTGTGATGGGAGGGGAGGTACAGGGCACCATCCAAAGCCAAGGTGGGACAGGGCAAGTGGAGCCATTACAGCGGTTCTGGCGTACGAGGCAGCGGCAGAGTCCTTTTGAGAAGCCTGGAACTTCTGCGTGTGCCTCCCGAGTGCTCCCTTTCAGCTGCTGTCCCGGGCAGCCCTGCCATGCTGCAGCTCCCCAGCCTCAGGCCAGGCCTTTGCTCTGCCCCTGTCCCTGCAGAAGGGGTAAATGAGATGAGCTGAAGATGGAGCGCTCAGCTTGCGGGCCTCACACGAGCAGTGTGTAGCCGCAGCGGCGCTTGGCTGCCATAGCAGAAGGAGCAAGCTGCTCTTAGAGAACTGCAGTGCAGGGGTTGTCCTCTTCCTGCTAAAGGCTTGCATCCCAGGAGATGAAACCAGATGGACACGGCCAACGTAGTCTAGAGGGGGAAAACTTTGAGCAGGGGACACCCTGCAGGACAGTAGGACAGGATCGCTGCTGGGGTGCTCGGAGCTGTGCCTTGGCGTCCTCGGGAGGAACTTGCTGGTTCACTCTGAAAGAGGAGCAGAAACGAGGAAGAAAGACTCATTGAGTACCTACATGTAGCCTGGACTCTGAGGAGACTGGGACCCACAGCAGGTCAGGGTGCTGAGTTCTTGGGCAGCACAGGAAGCATCAGGCATGTGGACTCCATGGGCTGCCCTGGGAAAGCCAAGCCCCTTTCGAGCACCAGAGCCCAAGGTACGTACAGCAAGAGCCAGGCGTGTTATTTCAAACACGTGTCACAAATGCAGACTGGTGGCTGATGGACAAGACACGGCTCGGATCGAGCCCGTGGGGAGCTCGGGCGGGAGAGCCTGGGCTTTCCCCCAGACGTGCTCCCTGTCCCAGGTCACGCCTGGAGTAACAGCCGAGTGTAAAGCAGTCTATACCTCATGATGGGTTGTGACTTTTCCGCTAGAGGTTGCCCAAAATTTCTGTGTTCTCCACAGATAATAGTGCAGAAAGAGCCAAATCCACCTCTGGTGGCGCAGGACTGACTCGCGCTCGTTTGACAGGAGCTGGAATTGTGGCTCACCATATGGATCGGAGTGCTCACCATATGGATCACAGATACAAGTCCTTGCCATAAGTATCAAACTTCCATTCCTGAGAGGATATTACAATATAAAGCACTGATGTGCCTCATGTATTAAAAACGACAAACAGATCTTTGAGCTGGTGTTTATGGTCTGGGATCCCAGCCTGTGGCTTGCACATGGAGCTTTTCCACCAAGGAAGAAATCGGACTTTGGGAAACAAGCATCGTACTCTCTTAGCAGCATTAACAGTACGTGCAAACAGAAGCTGGAGCCAGACCCGCTGCCATACCTCATTCCGCTGTAGTGATCAGGCAGTTTGTCTTTCTTCTCATGTAAGGAAGCAGTTGTGCTGCGAGATATTCTTTGCTTTAAATTATTGCTTTGGCTCCCAGCGTTTTATGACTGGTTTCCTTCGGAGCCTGCCGTACGCGGCAGCATCACGGTATATTTTTAATACAAAAGCAAGAGCAGAAGAATAAAATCAGAGAAGTTTCTCAGACAAAACCCACACGTCTTTATTTTTGGTTATTTAAAATGGAGACTTATTCAGATAATGAACATTTGATCTTAGATTTCATCTTTAATTGTTATAGATGGTTAAAAAGAATAAACTCCGTATGCAGCTGCAACAGTGTGGAGCAATATAACCAGATATGCTTAGCACTTATGTGGGGGGTTTTCAGCCTCAAAGCACAGCCCAGAATTAATTTTGATAGGATAATAAAAAGGATACTGCAGAAGATTCATGTTGAAGAGATTTTAACACCGGAAATATAATTTGTGTGATGGAAACCATGAGCATCTGGCGTTGCGCTGTGAGCTGTTCCCAGATAATGGGAAAAAACCTTCCAAGCAAGCATGGCCAGTTCCCGTGGATTATTTTTGCTCGTCTCTCCAGAGATACCCTCTGTCCTCCGAAACACCCGCGCGACAAACCTTCCCTCCTTGCGGTTTTCCATCTGGAGCCTTGAATGACTGCTGAGTTCGGGTCAGTGCCAGGATGGGGCCGCGCTGCTTCCCGGTAAGCCAACGGGCCAGCGCCGAGCAGCCCGCCAGGGCCGTACCTCCTGCCCTACCTGAGCGCACCCCGTCGCGTTGTAACGCTGCGCTGGGCACCGGCGCAATTCCACCAGCGCTTCGCTGGCAAAGCAGGCGTGGCCCTGAAGTTAGCAGAGCAACGTGGAGCACAGCAGCCTGTTAGCATTTGCTTTGCACCGGTTTCCATGGACAGCCCTTCACCGTGTGCTTCCATGGAAAAGTCCATAAAAGAATATTTAGAACATTGAAAAAAAATATCTCCTATTAAAGAGTATTAAGATATAGAGTGGCTACAAGGCGTATTATCCCTTGTCCCCACCCCTTCCGTGAGACGGGAAGCCCTCCCTGCGTGCTCCCCAGCTCGTGCCCAGGCTTCAGCAAGTCGTTTGGTACAAAGGCAGGTTCACGTCTCTGAAAGAGCTTTGAAGAGTCTTCTCGGTGGGAATCGCTGTGTCCCAGAAGTGACGCCCAGCTGCCGGGCTCCATGGCGGGGGAGCATGAGCTGCCTTTGAGAGCCGGCAGCACTCTGCAGAGACGCGAGGGTTTGCTCTGGGGCAGAAACCTGTTGGGGCTTGGCACGGCAAGGGTTGGAGAACTGGGGGGCAGGCCGGAGCTGCGGCAGGGAGTCAGGGCTGGGCTGGAGTAAGGGCTCGGGTGTCCATGGGAGTCAGAGACTCACAGGAGCCCAGCCTGGTGGGGTGGGCAGGGCCCTCTGGGGGTCACCCAGAGCAGGGGCACCCCCAGCAGGGTGCACAGGGTGGCGTCCAGGCGGGGCTGGGGTCTCTCCAGAGAAGGAGACCCCACATCCTCTCTGGGCAGCCTGGCCCAGGGCTCCGGCACCCGCAGAGGGAAGAAGTTTCTCCTCATGCTCAGCTGGAACTTCCCGTGTCCCAGTTTGTGTCCAGTGCCCCTTTCCCTGTCCCTGGGCACCACTGGGCAGAGTCTGGCCCCTTCCTCTGGACAACCCCCTGGAGATACTGATCAGCATTGATCAGATCCCCTCTCAGGCTTCTCTTCTTCAAGCTGAACAGCCCCAGCTCTCTCGGCCTTTTCTCAGAGAGACACCTCAGTCCTTCATCATCCTCGCAGCCCTCTGCTGGACTCTCCCCAATAGTTCCCAGTCTGTCTGGAACTGAGGAGCCCAGAACTGGACCCAGAACTCCAGCTGTGGCCTCACCAGGGCAGAGCAGAGGGGCAGGAGAACCTCCCTCGACCTGCTGGCCACGCTCATCTCCATGCCCCCCAGGTACCATTGGCCGCCTTGGTCCTGAGGGCCCTGCTGGGCATGGAGAGCCTGGTGTCCACCAGCACTCCCAGGTCCTTCTCTGCAGTGCTGCTTCCCAGCAGGAAGCAGAGAAGAGCTCAGAGGGAGCACTGTGCTGTGGTGGGACAAGCCTGACGTGCCTCCCCACCCTGCGGGTCGTAAGTGACGTCCTGAAATGCAGTGCTGCTCGGTGTGCGGGGCACGGAGAGAAACGGACGCGGTTCCTTGCCATCCCCGTGTCTGCGCGTGACACGTCAGCACGTCCCCATGTCTGCAGGCGACAAACAACAGGTATTCTACGTCGATTTTTTATTTATCCTCTCTTCGCTGTCACACGTTAAGCAAAGATCAGGCACAGAGCGGATGTGCTGATGCAGAAGCCGTTTCGGTCGTGAAGCTCGTCTAACCGCAGCAGGAGCAGTGACTGGCTGAGCGCGCACCAGCCGCCTCAGAACTCGGGTTTAACTCTCACCCTTTTGTGTGCGTCGCAGCCCGACACGGGGGCGGCTGGGAGAGCGTCCCCAGTCACGCTGTGGGCGCCGGCTGTTTCTTATTGCCCTTGTACTCGCGCTTGTTCATTTAACGGGGTGTGGAGTGATGCTGGCTGCTCTGAAAACTGTGGAGCCTTTTGTATCTCCCAAAAATCCATCGATTTGTAAATGTTGGGAGCACAGAGGTGATGACGCAGAGCCAGTTTAGCCTGTAAAACCGGGGTTTGCTGGTTCCTCAGACCCACACATTGACAGGACCTGGTTTGTTTTGGGGAGCCTCCTGTTTCCAAAAAAACATTTACTGGTTTTCAAGTTGATAGAACACCCTGTTTCGACACTACGGAATGTTAAAATTTTGTTTTAAATTTATGTTTTATTCTGTTTGGAAAAAAATCTACAGAATTCAGTTAGTGACTTATGGTAAAACACGATATTATATGGTAAATGTATAATTATGGTAAAAACAAAAGATGTTTGGATTCAGAGCAGAAGTCAAACCGAACAGGATTCCACTTCAGCAAACCTGGGAAGTTTCACTTTTCGTTTTCTTATTTGTGGAAATCTCAGACTCTGCCAGGGCAGGAAACCGGTATGGGCGCTGAAAACCCGCCTTGGCCATCGCGCAGGGCGCTGCTCGTGGTCGGCGCAGCGGGGACGGCAGGCGCGGACGGAGCCTTGCTCGGGCACGTGCCCTCCTGCCCGTGCCGCCGCGTACGCTGGCTGCTGCGGGAACCGCTTCAAAGCTTCCGAACTCGTTGATGTGGGAGTTACAGAACAATTTTGTACAAATAAGAAGTTGAGTGCTGTGCACATGATGAAAGGCAGCTGCAGCCAGCGGCTGTAAAAGGTCTTTAATGATGCAAACAACTTCTGGACAAAGTACAAAAGAAGATCTTGAGGCGGCCGGGTCAGAAAGCACGGCCGGCGTGCCTTGCGAGGGTGCCCGGCGTGGTCTGCTGGGCAAGCGGCTGGCTCTGGGCACAACACAGACGTGTGGACAGCCTGAGGGCCAGCTCTTTCTCATCTGCAGTATGAAAACAAAACCAAACCCCAAGTGGGAATAAATGGGGTATTAGTACTGGCCTTGGTGCTTGTCCTTGCTTCGGCTGCGCTGTAGCCAGCACGCCAAGCTGGCATCCCCGGCGATTTTCAGTTTAGACGTGACGAAAAGCCCAGGTGAGGTGAGCTGAGCTCCGAGGAGCTGTGGGCTTCAGCGGGAACTTTGGAGTTAGTGACGAGCTTGGACAGGGCTGGTCTGGAATGTCGTTTAAAGCAAACCCTGACGTCCTGACCCAGCCAGGGGTAGGTGTCCTCGAGCGGCACCTCAGCACGAAGCTTTGCTTTGCAGCGTTACTGCTCACGAGGCCACGTCTGCAAGGGGTGGCCAGAAATGATGTCTCCTTTATACCAGCAACACAGCCTGTGATCTGACGAGTCTGAAGAGGAGAAGCAGCCGAGAGCTCAGGGCAGCCTTGCTCAGCAGGAATGCCAGTGGAAGCCGCCTTATTCCAGGTTTCCTTCCCGAGCGGCGGGTGTGGGCACCTTGCGCACAAGGCAGGCAGGGGGGCTGAGCCTCCCCGCGACGCAGGGACCAGCCCATCACACTCCACCAGCCCAGCAGTTGGTACCCTGCAGGCATTTGTCTCCAGGGTTCAGCCCTGTTCGCTCCATCTCAGCATCCCTCCGTAGTCATTAGCAGCCTGCTGGTGAAATTAATCCTCTGCACGTCTCAGGAGGGAGGAAATCCATCACTCACCAGGTCCTCCATGGAAATGCAGGTGTCTGAGTAAGTGATTTTTGCTGTCACAGAGCAGAGGAGTGGCCTGGAGATACCTGTGTGCTTCGGTTTATTTCTGTGGCTCACTGTTGCATTTGACCTTGTCACGGGCAGTTCGGTGACTTTAGGCAGCTCGCTCAGATGTCATTGCCAAAGTCAATGCAATTAGCGTTAGTTAATTATGATCTTTAGCAATGATTTTGCGTGCAAAATAGTATTTCTCAGAGCCTGATTTTTAAAAACTGGGTGTTTGTCCTGTACCTGTCGCGTTTGCTGCAGGCACGGTCACGCAGCGTGTGCTCAAACTGCCGAGCCGCGGTTCTGCCCACAGAAGTGGCGGAATTTGTCCTTCTCCTCCACAAGCTGAGCCAGGTCCCCGCTCGCTGAAAGCTGTGCGGGGGCTGGGACAGAACAGCCACGGGGACACAGAGGCTCCTTCTCCCGTTCCCCGCAGTCCTGGCACTGCTTGGTCATGGCAAATCCAGGGAATATTCAAGTCCGTTAAGGAAAAGGTAGGAAAAACGGGAGCCATTGGGGTAGAGTATTGCTGGAAAAGGTTTGGAAATACAATCAAAGCAAGTGCCCCTACCACTTTCGACGCCCACTGCAGAACGCAGGACCGTAGATCGGCGTTCCATAACTACACGGAACCGTGCCGAGAACCGCCTCGCTCCCCCACCAGCCGCTCCCCTGGGAGAAGCAGCCAGCAAGGGGCAATGGTGGGAATGCTGTGAGGTGTGAAGGCTGCTGGCTCTCGCCAAGTACAGACAAACCTTGTTTCAGCAGGAAACGCCTGTAACACAGAAAGCGCCGGTGCCAGGTCCGCCTGGACCGGGGCACCAACCCTGCGGATTTGGAAGCGCCAGCCCGGCGTGAGTCCCTGCTGGACTGGCCCAGTTCAGTGCCCAGCTTGGCTCCCCCCAGCTGGCGCCTCCCTCCCAGTTTGGGGCACCTCCTGGGCCACTCCTGACAGCGGGGTATGCCGCAGCATCACGTTAACCTTCCTGGCCCGGGCAAGCGCCCCGTCCCGGGGCACCCTGGGCTGTTGCTGGTGAAAGGCCAGGCTGGCAGGCGTACACCCTCCTAAGGAGAAGGGGCTATAATCCCCTTCCTTTTAATCTTGACAAAAAAAAAAAACCAATAAAAAGTGAAACAAAACCACCCAAAAAGCTAGATTTCGTTTGGCTTGAGCCAGCCGGTTTGGCAGGCGTGCGTGGGAAGGCAGGCCCGGCTGCCCCTCGGCAGGGTCGTGGCGGGAGGCGTTCAGTGTTTGTTCAGGTTTTGAGCAGCAGTGGGGAGGAGCGCTCAGAGGCCCTGTCCGAGGCACGGTCTCTGATGGCCCCGGTCCCGCCTGGGCTGACTTTGTCTGAGGGGGTGAGGAGCCCTGGCCGGGGCAGCAGCCTGGGGCAGCCCTGACCGCGACACCCGGGCGCCTGCCTTGCTCCCCTGGGGAGAGGTGGAGGCTTGATCTGGATTTTTGGTGTTCAGTGATCTCCCCGTCACCGTGTCAGGAGGGAAATCCTCGCTGCTGGACCCTGGCTGGCAGCGCGCTGTGGTGGGTGACCCTGCGGCAAAGCAGCTGCCAGCTTGTTCTTCTTTTAAAAAAA
>VWZZ01003492.1:159435-186229 GCA_013399095.1 Psophia crepitans | reverse complement strand
AAAAAAAAAAAAAAAGTAAACTTGCAAATTGGGAACGAAGGGCTGAATGCAACAACATCTGCCCTGTGCTGAGCAGACCCCAGAACAAAGCTTTTGGAGAATTGCCGCCTACCAATACCTAGTGGGGCTGCAGGAGAGCTGGAGAGGGGCTGGTTGCAGGGCAGGGGGGGCCAGGCCAAGGGGAAGGGCCTGAAGCTGCAGGAGGGGAGCTGGAGCTGAGCTGGGAGGCAGCAATCCTTCCCTGGGAGGGTGCTGAGGCCCTGGCACAGGGTGCCCCGAGAAGCTGTGGCTGCCCCTGGCTCCCTGGCAGTGCCCAAGGCCAGGCTGGATGGGGCTTTGGGCAGCCTGGGCTGGTGGGGGNGGGGGTGTCCCTGCCCATGGCAGGGGGTGGCACTGGGTGGGCTGGGAGGTCCCTTCCCACCCAAACCAGTCTGGGATTCTGTGAAAATGTGAGCATCACTGATCAACTCCAACCTCGGTGGCAGAGCGCTCAGCTCACGGAAGGAGAGCTGCCTCGTCCCATCTGTTTTCCCCAACATCTTGGCTGGTGCCGTGAATGAACGGCCTTTGGATGCACATCGTCTGTGCTCTCAGCGAGGAAGGAATCGAGCTCGAGAGCACCAGTGCTCTCACGGTGTCACGGTGGATGATGTGAGGCATTGCTGACACGGGAATGTGGCTCTGCCACCCCGCCTCAGGCTGTGCTGGGAGCGGCGTTGGGAAGGTCCGAGGGCTCTGGTCAGTCTCCCCGCCTGATGGCCAGTTCCCTTGTCCCAGCAGGCGAGGTGGGTGGTGGGGAGGAGGCTCCACCAGCCCTGCTGCTGCTGGCGCTGAGAAGTTGTTGTAGTTGTGTTGCTTATTGCAGCTATGGCTACGGGTAAATATTTTGTGTGTGGGCATCTCTGGTGTCGGATAAGCAAAACAAACCCTAAGTAAGTGGTTAAATCTCCGCAGCAGGCCAGTTGGTCGTGTGTGTGCCCGGAGGGCGATAAGGAGAGCTGCAAGGTGAAGGACTCCAGGTTATCTGGGGCTGGGAAGTGAAACTGGGAAGCTTGGGGCTTCTGCTGGCGTTGTTCCTTCCTCCCTTTTTCTTCCAGCACAGCGCAGGCAGTGTGGTTGTAGAGGAAGGTGTTCGGAGGGTGCGATGGGTCTTTTGTAGCTGTGTCGCCCCGCCTGTCTATGCCACAGGGACTGTAGTAGAGGGTAAAGCCTCTCATCCCGTCACGCAGACGCTAACCAACAGACGTTGACCGTTTCTCCAAGGCACGGATCTGCTCTCAGCACCTTTTGTGCTGGACCGGTAACCACGCTGCACTTTGGATTGGGCTCCCTGTGGGGGCTCCGTTTTGGTGGAAAGAGCACTGTGTTGTGCCAGAAGAAGGAATTTGAGGCCGAGTTTCTGATGTTTTCCGTGTAAAACCAGTTGCTCATTCAGCTAACTCAGCTGTTAGGTGAGCGCCCGCTGTTTTTCACAGCATCCTGACCCACACCTTTGGTTTACAAAGAAGATTTTTCAGAAAAAGCCCACATATCTGCAGTTTAATTAGGGTGGGTAGGACACGTGTGGTGACAGCTTCCCTTGATTTACATACAACCAGGCAAAACGTCCCACAAGTGCCACCAGACTTCTACCTGTGATGACGACCATTCCCTCCGTTTCCTCATCAATTACAGCAGTTCAAGCTACTGATTTTCTTTTGGTTACATGTAGGTGGGTATCAAGAGTTCGAGTCCTTCTGCAAAAGCTGGTCACTTCAGTTTGTTCATTGAGAGGGTGTCTGGGTCTGTCTGCATGGGGCGCGCACTGGAGATGCTTTGCCCGAGATGTCTCTGTGGCCGCCTCTCCAAGCGTCACACTGCCGACTCTCATCCACGTCGGGATGTACCCGCAGATCAGAAGTACTCAGACACTATGGTGACAGGCACAAAATAAGAACCGAGCATGGTAAACATCAGCGAAAGGGTGGAATAATTCAGGGTGGTCCACAGTGGGAGTCATGGGATGACATTTAGCAAAGGAAAGTTTCGGTGCAATACGGAGGAAAAAGTCCTCACGCGGCGCTGTGTTAGCCGTGGAAGATCTCTGGGGGGAGCAGTGGAGCCCCTGAGCTTGAGTCATTCACCGTGGACAGGGAAAAAAGCTCTGGAAAATGTGCTGTCAGGAGCAGCCCTGCACTGGCAGGGGCTGACGAACCGCATGACCTAAAGGGTATTTTCCATCTGCCAATTGATGTGACGTGGAAAGTGATTTATTTTGGCCTACCACCGCTTTACTACAATGAATAATGCCCAGCTGGCAAGCGCCTGCTTTGGCCTTCGGGTGAGGAGTCCGTGAAGAAGTCATAGAACCATAGAATCATTAAGGTTGGAAGAGACCTCAATGATCATCCAGTCCAACCATCTCCCCCCCACCTATTACCCACTAAACCACGTCCTTCAGTACCGCGTCTAAGTCTGGTGGCCGCAGAGGCAGAGGCGAGGAGCCTGAGCAGGTTGGTTTGAGGGCCGCGCTCTCTGTCCTGCCCCAACGTCCACTTACAGGTTCCTGAGAAATAAAACAACCAAAAGCATTAATAAATTGTGGGTTGCCCTCTCTTGACTTATGAGCTCACATTTTTTCCATGTCCAGGTCAGCTGAGAAGCACTTAATTGGCAGAAAAAAAATGCGGATGAAACATCCCCCCCGGGCTGTATTGTGCGAATTCCTCCTGTCCTGCTAACCTCGCACGTGACGCTGAGGGTGGGTGACAGGGTCTCCACCGGCAGCGCGGTGGACGGGGCGGCGGAGCCTGCCTTGGCAGAGGAAGCTCCTCAGGAACCTGAAGCTGACCTTGCTCGCTGAGCACCAGTTTTCACTGGTTTTCATGGAAACCCGTTTCGGCGCCCGTCTGCCCAGCCGCTTCCTGCGCATGGGATATAGCTGCAGTATTTGTTTTAAGTTACCAGGCCCGAGCGGTCATTTTAATCATCGTAAAGTTCTGAACAAAGAACCACATGTGCTGTTTTGGGAAAAGGACCCAAAAAAGGCTCATCAGCAACAGCTGAAAAGTGTCCAGGGAGGGGTCAGATGTGGAGAATGATTTACGGGAGCTGGGGGGGAGCCAAGCAGCAATATCCCCCCAGCGCTTGCCCAGGTCAGCAGCTTCACTGTACGTGCTGAGGTCTTTTTGGGGTTTTGTTTTTGTAGATTCCTTCTAAAAATAACAATTGCACCCATGTCAAGGGTAGTGGAAGCAGTTACTAGAGCTAGAGTAAAACAGTAATTCGTCTGCAAAAACTGAACGCAGGGAGTGGATTGACTTTTCGTTCTGGTGTTAAAAAACAAGAGGATAAAAAGTTGCTTCTGAAGAGGGGGCATCTCTATGAGTTAGTGTGAAATTCAGAGAAATACTTTCCTCCGGCTGTCTTTGGGCAGGGATGTTACGAACCTTCTGCGCAGCCATCTTACAAGGGGACAGTCCTTTGCCCAAAGGACTTTGGGTCAGAAGATGAGCCATGCGTGTGGTGCTGACTCCCAGCGTGCACTGTCTATAGAATCCCAGACTGGTTTGGGTGGGAAGGGACCTCCCAGCCCACCCAGTGCCACCCCCTGTCATGGGCAGGGACATCCCCCACCAGCCCAGGCTGCCCAAAGCCCCATCCAACCTGGCCTTGGGCACTGCCAGGGAGCCAGGGGCAGCCACAGCTTCTCGGGGCACCCTGTGCCAGGGCCTCAGCACCCTCCCAGGGAAGGATTGCTGCCTCCCAGCTCAGCTCCAGCTCCCCTCCTGCAGCTTCAGGCCCTTCCCCTTGGCCTGGCCCCCCCTGCCCTGCAACCAGCCCCTCTCCAGCTTTCCTGCAGCCCCTGCAGGCACTGGGAGGGGCTCCAAGGGCTCCCCGCAGCCTTCTCTGCTCCAGGCTGGACAAGCCCAGCTCCCTCAGCCTGGCTCCAGAGCAGAGGGGCTCCAGCCCTCGCAGCATCTCCGGGGCCTCCTCTGGCCTCGCNTGGCTTTCTGGGCTGCAAGTGGACACTGCCGGCTCATAGAATCACAGAGTCACAGAATCTCCCGAGCTGGAAGGGCCCCCCCAGGCCCACCAGCCCAACCCCTGGCCCCACACAGGCCCAGCCCCATCACAGCAGATGGCTGAGAGCGTTGGCCAGACGCTGCTTGAACTCAGCCCAGCTCGGGGCGGTGACCACTGCCCTGGGGAGCCTGTGCCAGGGCCCCACCACCCTCTGGGGGAAGAACCTTCTCCTGATCCCCACCCTAACCCTCCCCTGGGGCAGCTCCAGGCCGTTCCCTGGGGTTCTGTCGCTGGGCACCAGAGGGAGGAGATCAGCGCCTGCCCCTTGGCTCCCGCTCGGGAGACTTTGTGAAGCTCACCAAGTACCCCAAGCTGCAGGCTGGCACACGCTGAGGGGGTGACAGACCCAGCACCGGGGTTCGGGGAGGAACCTGTGTGCGGCTGGGGGCAGCTCCCGGGCAGCTGGACGTCCCACCGTCGCCTCTCCGCCTGTCGGTACCCAGCCCGTTCTTGGCCAACCTCTGGAAAAACCCAGCAGCTTCCTCATCTCTCCTGACAAGGGGACTTGCTCGTCCTCACTGTGTGCGCGGAGCGTGCGAGGGTGGCCCGCGGCCCCCGAGGACTCGCTCTGGGGTTGTCCCCGTGCCCAGTGCTGTTTCCAGGGGCTGCGCAGCATCCCGCAGGCAGGGGTCAGGGCGGAGGGGTCCGGCTGGGCACCGGGGGCTGTTAGCCCAGGAATCCCCCCGCAGCACTTACAAGCTGTCACATCTGGGGAGGGGTCCAAAAGGGCGGGTGGGGATCCCACTGCCCGGCATGGCTCGCTGGCCAGTCGGTGCCTGCCGGCATGGGGACGGGGCAGAGGGGAAGGGTGCTGAGCCCTGCCTCTGTGTCTGCAGCCCCGTATCCGGGTCCTTGGCTTTCTGTTCCCAGGGGAACTCGGGAGTAGTTATAAAACAAAAACCAGCCCTGAGCCGTATTGTGTCAGTTAATGTAACCAGACATATTTCCCCAAATAGGAACCATATGTGAGAGATAACATCTCTGCCTGTTGCTTGCCGTTTCCTTGATGGCGAACTACTGTGCTGTAATCCCGTAGTGTCCGGCTTGTTTATGAAATCCTTGTGGATGGAAATACGAAATACCGAGAGTGCTTGCTTGGGGCCGGGCTCGCCCGGGGCTCCGGGCGCCTGGAGAGCCGCCCGCGGGGAGCGGGGGGGGCAGGAGGATGCTCTTCGCCTGGACAACATGGATCGTAGCCTCTTGCAAGGGATACCTGTGCCAGCTCTAGTCGCCTCCCCTCCAGCCTGTTCTCCTTTCGCTATCTGCCGGCCCTCCGTGTGTCGCCAGGCCAGGCGTCTGCTCAGCCTGGCGGGTGAACTGAAACATCGCTGGCTGGGGTGAGGTTCGGTGGCGTATAAATGCTTATAGGCTTTGAACAAAACCTCAGCGCTCAGCCTCTGAATCACTTTACGATGGGCCCTAAGACCGGCTGTGAAAGGCACTCGGGTACCGGCACCGCCGGTTAAACCAGCACAAGCCTGAGGATCCGAAGTCCGTCACACAGGTACTTCAGAAAGCTGCACCGCTTCGCTACAGGGATGTATTTGAATCTGTGCAGGCCCTTAAGTAGATTCACTTGGTGTAAGGTCACTTGCTATTGATTTCCTCCCTTGACTCCTCACCAGCGGCGGGCACGTGCCGCCCGGCTGCCCAGGACCAGCCCTGCCTCCCTGGCTCAGCCCTGGGCTGGCAGAGGGGCGCAGGCTCTGCCCCGCTCCTGGCTGTTTGCTGCCGCAGAGAAACCCTCTCGCAACGGCATTTGTGAGACCAGGAAAACGCCCAGGAGACAGGAGAACTTAATTGTTCTTTACATGATTGTTTTTCACTTGGATATCACAGCTCTCAGAGGGGAACAGCAGTATCGGGCCAATAACTCTGCCGCCGTCAATCCCTTATGCTATTTACCCAGCAGCTGCGCAATAGTCGGTGGGTAAATACCATTTCTTTGATCGATGCTCGCTTACGGCACTTCAGAGCCGCTCCACGCTGCTGTCTGAGGAAGGATGTGCAGGTCGGCATCCCGGCCACGCTGCTGTGCCCGTGCCCTCCTCTCCCTCCGTGCGCGTGCACCCGAGCTAATTGCCTCCCTCTGGGCCGGGGCGCTCAGCTGGCCGAGCCCACAGTTTTTACCTTGGGCAAAAAGGCTCAAATTGCAGTTGTGTGCGGTGGTGTCCCACCAAATAAAAAAAGGCAGGCTTACCGCCAGGCCCAGCGGGAGCGGCCCAGGCTGTGGGGCAGGCAGAGCCCCCACGGGTCGCACACCGTTCGAACGGGAACGCATTCTGCCCTCCGATGAGCTGACAGGTTCAGAGCACTTGCCTTGCGCACAGTTATTCGCGCTCCTGCAGATGCAGTTTGGTTCCACAAGTGCTCAGCAAAGGGCACACACACAACATGGTTTTAACGTCAAGGCGAACGGGCTCACTCCTTGTGCTCTGCCGTCACTCCTCTCACTCCCTTGCCGTCAGCTCACGCCTTTGTGTCGTCCCCCCCTGCCCCCGGACCCTCAGTCTCCCCTGGGCATCAGGGGAGCAACATTTAGTCCGGGTGTGCACAAACCCTGCGGCTGCGGGAAGGCTGGAACCCCGGCTGTCCCACAGGCACCGGTGCGGGCAGCCGCCCCGCGGCACGGCACGGACGAGCTGAGCACAACGATGGGACGTGCCTTGGCTAAAACAGTCGCTATTTCCCTCGAATGTTTGGTTCCGATACGTTAACCAGATCTCACACGCAGCCTCTCATTGTGTCGCTCGCTCTGCGTACAGCAGTTAATTCTGCCTGCAGCGGCTCCGTCAGCCTCTGGGATCGCTCCGTACGCGCCCGCGCTGGTGACGGGATTTCGGAGGATGCCCGAATGACGCAGCGACGTTTGCGGTGTGATTTCAAATTGAAACTTGGTGACAGATGGATTACTGTGGAACAGAAGGAGCACGGTAGGCACAGCCACACGCAGTCCTGCGCAGCTCCCCCCTCTGCAGCCCCCTTCCAGGGTGAGGGGCTCTGGGAGGCTCTGAGCAGCCGGGCGGTGGCTGGACCAGCCAGGGTGAACCGGGTGCTCACGAGCCGGGCCCTTAGCCTCGGCCCTCGGCTTGCCAGGAAAACTAAAGGTGCGATTTGGTAAAGCCAGTCTGAAACCCCTTCCTTGGTGTAGGGGGGGTGATGTGTGCTCCGATCACGGCATGTGTGTAGTTCCCATCTGGCTTCATCTGCTGCACCCAAGGTGAGCTGTGCGCTGCGGCGTGCAGCAAATGAAACCCTGATACTTGCTGCGTCCACCAAATATGCCAGCGCGCAGCGCAGGTACCAATCAGCCTCTGCTCTCAGCCAGCCCTCGGAGGGCGGCGTGGCTCGCAGCCGCATCCAGCCTGCTCCACCGGGAGCCTGTCGGTGTCAGGGGGGACATGCGTTGCCCCCCCTTGCCTCCCCCTTCACCTGCTGGCCGAGGCTGTCGGCACTGCCAGCACAACACCTCACCGGGTTCCCACCCTCCTGGCAGCGCGCAGTCGGCGCTGGGGTTTGTGCTGTCCCTGCGGAGCCCCCCCGGCAGCTGTGGGCAGCAGCAGGCGCCCCGCGGCGCTTTTGGCTCTGGGGTTGAAGTGCAGTGCTGGAGGCGATTAAAAGCGTTCTGAGAAATCCCTGCTTCCCCTGGCAGCGGCGGGCAGGGCAGAGTGCGGCAGGGGCCTCGTCCTCCCCCCCCAAATCTGCCACCAGGCCAAGGGCCCCTGAAAGCAGCTGTTGACCCCCCCCACCACCACCACGCCACCGTGCCCCTTCTCACACTGGTTGCTCTGCTGTGTGAGAGAAATTTAAAACCTGACTGCTGCGAAGGTTTTGCCATGCATCAGGCTTTGGGGGGTTTGGGGGGTGTCTCACTGGAAACGGGGCAGCAGCTACTGGGGGCACGTTGGTGGTGACCGGGAGCGGAACCCCCCTGCTCTGCAGAGGGCGGCTGAAAATGCCCCTTCCCAGGACCCCGAAGAAAAGTCCCAGGGAGCACCCGGTGCGTTCAGGGCTCGAGGGGACAGTCAGGCAGGAGCTGCCAGCTCTGCTGCCCAACCCTCTTTGGGGAGCCTGTCCCTGCCCCCCCACCCCGAGGCATTAGGTTTACACAAAGAACAGTACTGGTGTCTTTATCTGGCTTCCCATACCTATTATTTAACTGCAAGGAAACTCTGCACACGGGGAAATTATTTGGCTCTGAGTAAACTATTTCATTGTCAAATGAAATTCTGCCCTTAAATACTGGGAACAGCACGGTCCGGCTGGGGGCTGGGGGCCATGGCTTCGGGTGTTGCTGCAGGGTGGGCAGTGAAGCTCCTCCAGCCCCTTGGGAAGCCGGTGGGTGGCCCTGCTGTGACCAGCTGCTCCGGAGTGGGTATTTATATTAGTTCATAGAATCATAGAATGGTGTGGGTGGGAAGGGACCCCCCAGCCCACCCAGGGCCACCCCCTGCCATGGGCAGGGACACCCCCCACCAGCCCAGGGTGCCCAAAGCCCCATCCAACCTGGCCTTGGGCACTGCCAGGGAGCCAGGGGCAGCCACAGCTTCTCGGGGCACCCTGGGCCAGGGCCTCAGCACCCAATTGTGGTGGTAGCTGTGAAATGGCTTCGTTACCTGCTAGTGTTTCTGAAACTTTCCTTCTGGACTAGAAACGCACCGGGACGCCGGCACAGCCCCAGGGCAGGTAGGCGCGGTGAGAGGTGGCGTTTGGTAGCTGAACAGAGCGCTCATCAGGGGAACGTGCGGGGCAGCAAGACGTGCGGATCGCCTCTTGGTTGGTATCGGACCTTGCCACGCTCAGGGGACCCACGCTGGGAACGGCAGTGGAGCAGCCACAGGGCACGGGGATGCCTTGGAGGGATCTTCTGTCTCCTGCAAACCTGGGACAGCTTGTAAACCAGGGTGGCTCAAAGCAACCTAAATCCATCGCCTCCTGCTTCAAACCCCTTTAAATCTCTACTCACCCAAGAGATGCCCACCAGCACAACTAAGTCCATGTCCACCAGCTTCACGTGGCCGTTTCCTCACATACAGCAGCCTGAACGAGCTTAGGCTGCGGCACACAAACCGTTTCCATCACCGACTGCCCGTGGCTGTGGTGGCAATTGGCCTTTTTGGGATAAATCCAGCTGCGCCACCCAAGCGGCTGCAGAGCTGCGTGCGGATGCTTTTACACCGACCTTAACCGGGTTGATACTGGGGTATCTCACACGGCTGGTGGTTGATGCCCCCCACCCATTGCTGCTCCCAGTCGGGTGGCTCCCCTGAGCGCTGGACCCCGACGGAGGGGACTGCTCTGCCCGCAGGGCTCAGCCGCCCCGACCCCCCACCTCCCCCTTTGCTCCCGCTCCCTTTCGGCGCGTGCAGCAGCTCCAGCAGAGCCCGTGCGTGCGGGTGTGCATGTGCGTGAGTGTGCGCACGCAGGGGTTGCTCGTGTCCGCTTTGCAATACTTCCACCTACAGAATAAACCCCAGTACGGCAGCGGGGAGCAGCCAGTGGCGGCCCTGGGAGTGAATGGGTGATGGCACCCTGGGGGGCCCAGCCAGGCGGGGGAGGCTTCGGGGGGCCGGGGCACTCCAGAGGGCGGGCACAGAGGTGCTCGTGAGCCCTATGCCCTCTCCTGCAAAACTGGAGAGAGGAATTCTATTTTCCGGGACAAAAATGGTAATTTTGGCATTTTTTTTCCTTCCATACTTTTTCAGGCCAGCATTTCTAATTTTAACAGCTTTTTTTTTTCTTCCCTCCCCCCAGAGCGCCCCGCCGGGCTGTGGCCAGGCAGGAGCTGGGAAGGGAAAGCCGTTTCCTTTACAGAAGTGTTTTTTCCTAAGCGGGGTGTGCCGGCCGGTGCGCCGCAGGGACAACACCCGAGCGCTGCGGGAGCACGGGGTGGCCGGAGCAGGTTCGGTTCCTGCCCCAAAGAGCCTGCAAGAAACCGGCTTGTGCTTCCGAGGGGGAGCAACAGGGAGCAGAGACAGGAGAGCTGCGAGCGCGGCGGATGGGGCCGATGGGAGATGATGGATTTCACGAGCATTTCCTGGCAGGAGCAGCGACCAGGGAAGCATTTCCCGGAAAAGGGAGCCCCATCGCTGTCACTGACAGTGGCGCACAAGGCAGGTCCTGCTGCCCCCGCTGCCCCTAACCTGGGGGTTTGGGGGTGGCTAACGCCCTAAGGAGTAATGGGTCGGTCAGTTTCCATCAAGATGAATTTTTTGATTTTTCACTATTTTTTTTTGTTTCCCAAACCGCCCACAGCCACAGGTCCACGTACATCCAACACCTGCAACAAGGCTGCAAGCGAAGGACAGCCACAAGTTTGAATTCCTCACTTGAAATGCTTGCATTATTTTGTTGAAAAATCAGTGAAAATGTTGTAATAAAAAGCTTTCTTCTGAGGACGAGACCAACCCAGCCAAACCCCCGCACCCAGAGACCCGCTTGGCCAGAACGCTTCCCCCCAGTCCCTGTGGGTCTCTCTAGGGGGTCTCAAATCTTCCAAGCACCTCCGCAGCACCTTATTTCCGTCTCGGTGTTTCTAACAGCGGCTGCAGCACCAGGCCACGCAGGAATATTCCCCAGGAAAGCGCAGCACGCGCGGGTGCCACGCTTGGTCGCCATCCCTGAGCTCCAGCCTGCCAAGCACCCGGCTTTGCTGAACAGCGCATCTCCCGTGGTCCCTGCGCCTTTGGGCTGCGGATCAGCCCGGGCAGCTCCAGGCTTGCACAGCCACTTGCTGTTAGAGCAGCTGTTTTGGGACACGTCCAGGCGGCGGGGCTGTGCCTCGGGGCGACGCGCAGCTCCCGTCCCTGCTTCGCCATCTGCCACTTTGCCAGGACGGCCCCCGCTCTGTCAGCGTTGCACAAACGTTTGCCCGTGGCCGTCTGGGTTCAGCGGTGCAGCCCAAGCAGCCTCCCTGCCTGCCGCGCTGGCGGCAGCAGGCTGCGTCCTGGAGACAGCGTCACTGGGAACACCGGAAAGATGGGGAGGAAGGACCAAAGTACCTTTCGCAGGGCCTCATCTGCACGCTCCAGCGCTGGTGGTTTTGGTGGCCGGTACTTCCACCCGTGCTGGTGAGAGAACGAGCGTGGTCAGTGAGACACGGCAGGATGGGGCAGAGGGAAACGGGAGCAGTACCGCGGCACGGCCCGAGCTAGGAAAGGGGCACCGCAAGGGCAGCGCTGTGCGAAGCAGCTCCCCAGTGCTCCGACAGACAGAGCCCCCGCATCCGTCAGAGGAACGCTTCAGCTGGTGAAGGGCTCCCGTTAGCGACTCAAGCACATGGAAGACACTGAATTTAAAAATAATGAGCATTAAATACTTCTCACCTACTGCATTTTGTCAGTGTAGCCTCAAGTGACTCCTGGAGGTCGATACGGATGCTTGAAGGTCAAACAGTGCTCTGAAATGATTAATTTTTGTGATTTAGAGTTTAATGAACACATCCTTGTGTGTCCTTATCTGACACTCTGAAGCCTTGGAGAGACACACGAGATCCAGTTGTAAAAGTAACGCAGCCCCTCCCTTAGAACAGGCTTTGGCCGATATCTGACGGTATCGAGGGTTACTGCGCTGGGGCGCGACACAGCGGAGCTAGGCCCTGGTGACAGGCTGCTCCTGGCACGTCACTGCCTTCATCGCATCACCTCCCAGCACAGCCTCCGTCACGTACACATGACTGCTGTGAGCAAGCTGGCACGCTCACGCTGCCCCTACTTCTGTCCCATCTCCCTTCGGTTGCCGATGGCACAGCAAGTTTGGGAGAGCGGCTTCCTTCCTGCCTCACGGAGCCGTTCCCAGGAGGCAGAGGAGGGGCAGCCCTCGCTCAGGCGTGGCCAGGACAGGCGCTGGGTGCTCCCGCTGTGCCCAGGGGTCAGGGTGGCTCAGCAGCCCCAGCGGTGTGCACAGCTGCCTCCCGGGAACCGCCTGGACACCAGCTCTACCCCCACCCTCCCGCGTTTAAGCATGAAGGGTTGCTCGCCCAGCAGCTTGGCAAGTCCTCCAGGTAAGGGGACAGCACCAGGGCCACAGGGGGTCGGGGCCATTACCCCACCCCGACTGCTCCACCTGCCCTCCAGCCAGCCCCACCACCAGCTCTCAGCACACTTCTCACCCCAGCACACCACCTCCTCTCGCAGCACTGACCCGACACCCCGGGCTTCGAGAAAGGGCCGCTGCGTCTGCTTCAGTAACCAAAACCATTTATCTTGCAGCCTGCCACGGGCAAAGCCGCTGCGTGGTTAGGGCCGGCACCCACAGCTGGCTGCAGACATTTTTCCCCACGGAAGAACAAACTCTGAACTCCTTGCTAGCTGACTGCAAGCCCAGTGCGTCCGCAGCCTGCAGCAGATGGTGTCTAGACGTTTAACAGCGCCAGATGTTCCAGCGCTGCATGGAAGTTAACTTCTGCTCTTCAGCGCCGGAGCGAGGGGCACTGCAAGCCCCGAAGGGTAATTAGTGCTTAAGCATAAACACAAATAGAGGCTGAGCTCTCTTCACGTTTCACTGCCATACGCTAACGCAGCTTGAGCCAATTGTGCTGCTACATCAGAACTGGGTTTTATCGCTGCCCTAGGCTAGCTAAACACTGCTGTCTAGGGGAAAAGCTACCTTGATTTCCATAGCAACAAGTAATTTTTCCTGAAAGCAACAAACACATGAAATACAGTTACTGCAGATTAAAAAAACAACACAGAGGTAACCAAGTCACAGAAAACAACATTTATCTTTTCCTTCTTTCAAAAAAACATTATTCCCTTTTTGTATTTCTAGAGAAGAGATGCAGATCGGGGCTGGCAGGATGCGGGGTAGCTGCTTACGAGAGCACACCAGTTCCAGCGAAGCTTTTGCTCAACCACATTATTTTTTCTTTGCCTTTTGAGGTCTGCAGACTTGGTGACCAGAGCCTGGCACCTGCCCCTGCAGCGGCACAGGCCGCCAGCCCCATTTCAGTCCATCACCAGCCTGTCGGGCCCCCGGCTGTGCCCTCCACCAGGCTGCAGGTGGGTGCAGCCACGCGGGTCACCTGCACCCAGGGCAGTTACATCTGGAGAGCAAAGCGCTCTTTAGGCCTCAGATTTTGCTTGAGAACCAACCCAAATCCCCTTCGTCCTCACCCATTTCACCGCCCTGTTACCCACGCCCCCACACCCCCAGCCGGGCAGGCAGCACAGGGCCGAGCCCCCAGCAGCAAACCCACCCGCATCCTGCACTGCCACGCACGCCCCACGTGCTCGTGCCCAGGCTGTCAGTGTGACCCTTCCACCAACCTCTTCTCTCCGGGCAAGTTCCGGTTTGTCCTGCTTTGTGTCCCTAGCACAACCAGGCCAAAGAAGAGCAGAGACAGCGACACGGCGGCTTCTGCCAGCAGCGGGGGCAGAGCAGCTGCCAGGGAAGGTGGGACTCCGGCCCAGCTGTGGCTTCTGAAGCACCTAGGACACAGCTCCTAAAGCTTTCCCAGTCCGGCATTTGCAACAGCAGCACATCAACATCCCGTGCCCCATTAATCTGCAACGGGCAAAGTGATGCCATTAAGGAAATTAAGTTCAGTTTCAACATGTTTGACATCCAACAGGCAGTAGGAAAAAAAAAGCTTTATATTTTATTTCTTGTAAAAATCTTTAACACATGCAGACTAAAACCAGTGTAAGAAAGTATCCACCATCGTTTAAACAAATAACTATACTTAAATATAAGTGTCTGCAATTGACTTGTATAAAAATAAGGTACGTTTTCCTTTTTTACAGAAATCCATTCTCCAGTTCTCATATCGATAAACAATACACAACTCTAATACATACAATTTAACCTGATCGCTGTTTCCCACCAATTCGATACTGCTAAGGTATTATGTGCAAAAGTTGGTAACAGTTTCTTTCCCAAAAGAAAAAAAAAAATCTTCTACACATTTTAGAAAATTAGATATCAGGTTTAAATTAATCAAATCCTAATCGGTTCCTTTGTTCTCAAATAAAGAGTCCATTTCCTGTATTATATACAGACTTAGCTAGAATGTGGTGCAGGGGCGAACCTCAGCGTCTGTGCCTGCTGTGTCCCGACCGGCCGCTGCCGTGGTGCTTGCCTTTGTGAGACCTCTCGAAGGAGCGGGATCTCTCCCGCCTGTCTCTGTGGTGTCCCCGCTCGTGCCGGTGCTTCTTGGCAGCATCAGAATGATCCCTGGATTTGCTCTGCGAACGTGAACGAGATTTTTTCCTTTTGTGACCGTGTCTATTTGCACTCTTCAGCTCTTCCCTGCTATGCTTGGTCTTCAGGTGTGGCGAGCCGTGATTGTGGTGCCGACGAGGGCTGCCGCTGTGGCTGCGGGACCTGCTTCTCGATCTTGAGCTGTAGGTCCCAGACAGGCTCCGCCTATTATTGTAGCTTACAGAAAAGTGTTAAAAATTTAAAACGTGTCTTTCACACAGAATAAGAAAACATAAAAATCAGTGCTTAGGAACTTCAGTGTACTGGAAGAGATCAGACACTATTTCTCCCATAGGGATAACTGATGGGTGACAACAACCGTCCCAGAACACACCTTCGAAAGCAAAAAGCCTACACCAATCCCAAAATGCAGCGCCTTTCGTAACTGTTTTACCTCACTGAGAATTTTCCCCTCTTTGCCATATTGTCAAAATGACTGAAGAAAAAAAGCAATCCCCAATCTGCAGGCAGCAATATTTAGGGGAACACTTCACTGAGATCCAAGCCGGCAGTTTCCAACTTAGATGTCAGTGTGAAGACTCTTTATAATACACACGTAATGCCAGCAGCCAGCACTGCATCAACCCGCACAGCTCCTCCTCCTCCCCAGCCACAGGGCAGGGGCAGAGCACTGGAGAGCCAGACAGTGCTTCATGCAGCACCAACAGAAGAGACACACTGTCCCATGCACACGTGAGGCTGGCTCCTACAGCACTTCTCACTTCCAGGCAGACCAAGTTCCGAGAGACTGCTCTCATTTATAATGGATTCCTTGAGAAGGCCGTGGAACAGGGCAAGACCACCTTACACCTATCCGGTGCACACGCAGGTCTTAAGATACCATTTTACAGCTTGAACTGTTAACGGCACAGTTACCAGCAAAACCGCTTCATGCCAAGAACCGAGAGCCTAAAGCCAGGCCCAAGTCTGACACGGTGGCTGGCCAGCAGGTAGAAACTTGTGCTGAGCGTATGCAAAGTACTTGAAGTACCCCTATTTTTTGCAAGTGAAAAGCCCTGCTGAATTATCCCAGAGAACTAATTACAACAAAAGAGGCAACCCACCCAAAAAGCCCTGCCCCTCCCTGCACCCCCCCCCCACAAACCAACCCGCCCCCCAGTACTTACTGCCGCCTAGGAGTGTGAGATCGAGACCTCGACTTTGTTCTTGACCTAGATCGACTGGCACTTCTGCTGCTTCTACTTCTCTTGCTTTCTTTTCTCATGCTTGTGGGGGGGAAAATAGGGTTATACTTCTGAGGCACTCACTACTTCCATGAAGTAGCTCAAAAATAGTTCACTGTACTTCAGTTGAAGAAACTTTTTACAGAAGTCTTGTCTTCATCAGGAAGATTTTTACCTACCCATTGTAAGGGCTCTTTGAAGCTTGCTGTCTCTCTTCTGGCTCTTTTTTAACGGTTTTGGTATTCTGAGATACTGGAGTCTTCTCTTCAGTTTTTACTTCTCTCGGGGAAGCTAAGGATTAAATTTAAATTCAAAATTAGGTATTTTATTCATAGCCTTTGTAATAAACATACTGTGTCCTTTATACACTGTTACCAGTGTTTGCACAAGATGTAAATATGAACTCAATAGCTACTATTTCATCCTGTCTTTCCATTTATAGCACACTCCTAGAAGAGAACATTGGAGTGAGATGCCTGTGGGGAGACGCAGAGTAGTTTAAAGCCAACTGCCGGCAGGGAAGAGAACACTGTGACCTTCAAAAGCCAAGCAGCCAGGCTCATCTGAGATTTCATCCACCACAGTTCAAGTGGTACAAAAAAATCTGCCCTTATGGCCCACAAATATGTCATTTAAATCGTTACCTTGACAGTTAATTTCCAATACCACAGAAAAGAAGACTGAACAGCAAAATTACAGATTTAGCTTTTACATTAGTGGTACAAATATAATGGATAACAAAAAACCTTATGTAGTTTGAAAGTCAATCTGTCTCTACAGACAGCTGATACAGCCCAGAGCTGGATTCACCTTTTCACAGAAGGGCTACTATGCAAGAACGACATGTTTCTATCCAGCCTGCTGACAGTTCAGCAGAGGCACTGTGTTATCACTTACAGCACAGCCTCCTCACTCAACAGGGACTAGAGGCTTCATGTAAAACTGCAGAAAAGCACAATTCTGTCAGAAGCTTTCCATCATTGTCAGCTAGTAAGAAGTCTCCCAAAACCCCTCCAGAGATCCCACTTTCACTCAAACCCTTCTAACCTAGGCCCCCACTTCACCAACACAATGAAAAGCTGTTGTTGTTCAGTGAGAAGCTTACACCTGCCAGCTCAAAGACCTCTGGAAACTCGGGTATTGCTCTTAAGGAGCAATGTCCTGAGAAAGCAGTATTCGTAGCAGTTAAGTTTTAAGTTTCTGAAAAGGTCATGTAACAAACAAGGGCCTGTGCCTTCTCCTTTGCCCACCAGCACTGGACCAATGCCCATGACAGCCTTTACATTTTGTTGGTAGTTTATGGATCAACAGCAGCATTAAAAGGTAAAAGCACCAAGACAGAACTGTCTGTCCTTTGTTTCATTAGAGTTCAGATTTACTGGTTGGCTCAAGATACACATTCCAACAATTTATTCAATTTAATGCCGGGACAGCACTGTGACCTTCCCTTCTCCATTTCCTGACCACAAAAGCTGTCCTCCTTCACCACACTTGAACAGTTGACAAGTACATTAACAAAACAAAAGCAGAGAAAGCCATTTTCAGGAGACACCTGCTGCAAAAGGAACCATAAAGGCTGCTGCAATGCCCTCCCAACAGATTAAATCCAGAGTCTCCCTTCACAACTGAGTAACCTACAGCAAACTCCTGGGTCCAGACATTTTCATAACATGATTATCTCAAGAGTGATGTGCTCTAGGTGGCCCTGCCTTGGTGGGGGGGGTTGGACTAGATGATCTTTCGAGGTCCCTTCCAACCCCTGTGATTCTGTGAAGAGTGTGTATTATTAGCATATCACTCTCCAATCCGTGGAAGTGCGAGTAAGCATTCCATTTCCCTCTAATCTGCTACTTCAAGATATTAAAACTGGTTTTAAAATTTGTGTTTTAAAACCGGAAATATTTGTCTTCCTTTTTAGTTCTGTGAGAAATCCTAAATTGTCTAACAGCTCAAGAAACAAAACTACTTTTTTTTTTTTTAACACCTTGGGACACAGATTCAGGAAACTTATCAGTAGTATTATGCAAGTTTCCGTTCAGAAAACAGACTTACATGGTTTGGACGCAGGAGAAAAGCCACCCAGTGTTGAGAGTGCTGGAGTTCCATCTGGATTTAAACCTTTTGCCTTCAGTTTAGCTTCCTGTAGTGCCATTTTCCTCTTTTCTACTTCTTTATCCAGGAATTCATAATTGGGCTGTCAAAGTAAGAGCGTGGTAAGAAGCTGAACTAATGCAATTCCTATTTCCACATTCAATCCCAGGACAGTCTCATTTCTGAAAAATACTCAATTATCTTTTAATCGTCTGCCCAGTAATGTGGCTTCCGTAACTTGTTCTCACACTCCCCTAAGAATGCTGACTAGGAAGAACAAACATGACAAAGGTACCTTCTTTCTGGTATAGAGCTTAAGTGTTGTTAGGCAGATCTCCTGAATCTCCTCTTCTGTGGTGCCAAAGAGCAAGAACCAGTGAGGACGGGTAGGTAGCGGAATCTGAAAATGAAACAATCAGAATCTTAATAACAGAGATCACAGAGCAGGTTTTTGGTATCAAGTAGAGTCATGAAAATATTTAAAACAGATTGCTAGCAATAAAAGGCAACGCTAACTAAAGGCAGATGAACACTCACCTGCAGAGCTCTAGCAGCGAGATAAATGCAAGCACATGCTATAGTCTCCGGCTGAAAGCGAACAAACACATTTGTTCGCAGGCTGTCATTCATGTAGTTCCTAAAAAAAAATTAATCATGAAAGGTTGGATCTCAGGTTTACATCTTTTTATTTAGAGGATAACAATACTGGAGACTCAATTGACTTTATTATTTTTTCTGTTATTATATTAAACAATTGTTTTCTTTCAAATTATTGTATTTGATGGTTACATTTGCTACTTCTGTAACAAAGTTTGCACCGTTGCCATTGTTTTGAAACTCCAGTGCAAGTAACAGCATGTAGCAGCTACTTCCTATGCAGGTACGTTAAGTTACACCACGAAGTGTCCATTGAGTTAATCTAACAAATACTTTTCATCTGTCCAGCTGTTAGCTTTAAACACCAATGTTCTTGTACGTAAAAATCAATATGCAAAAAACTCAAATGCAAGCATGAAAGCACGGTACAGTTTTAACCTACCATTTTCCAGAGGCTAGATGCAACCTATAAAGTTCATTAAACATTGCATTTAAATCCTATGTGTGCCTTCAGTCACATTAACTTCATCCAGAGAGAGAAGCATCCAATTTGCTGAGTGTTGGAAAAAGACCTGCAAGTTAGGAAGGGGTCTCCCACTTCACTAAGCTACCGTTCTCCCACCAGGGTGGCAGTGCCAAGCAAAACATGCCAAGAGACACATTTAAACAGTAGAGACCTTCATCGATTTCTAAGTTACTGAGCTACAGGAAAGAAATGAACAGCAGTCAGTAAGCATTGACTCTATAGAAAACCATGCCCAGTATGGCTTCTAAGTGAACATGCTGCATGCACTGTAATTTTTTTTTTAAACTCAAGTTTAGCCAAATACTGTATCAACTAAGTAAATGCTGGCAGAAAGTCTACCCCATGTGTCCTTTAAATACACTACAGTATACAGTAGCTAGGCAACAAATACATTTAGAAACATTTTTAACAGTTACTTCTAAAAGCAAATATACAAATCCTTTCGACACCCAGACAGAACTAGAAGATGCTGCCCGATGGATATGGACCACTTCAGTGAATCTCGGATGAGAGCTTGCACTGGGTTGGCTGGAGAGAAGGGCAGCCAAACAGGCCATCCCCAGGTCATGGGCTGAGGTGCAGAGGGCAGAGCTCTATGACTTACCATCAGGGACTACCCTTTAATTAAAGAGTAGAAAAAAGAACAAAGTTAAATTGAGTTCTCCGTCACTATAGTGGAATCAAGCCATGAAAATAGTAAGCAGAAACAAGCACTAAAATATTTTTTAAAGTATATATTTGTGTAATAACTTACATATCATTGCTTTGCATATGGATCGTCAGGCTTGTTATTTCTGCTACTATTTTCCTGGCTAGGAAAAGAATGGAAAATAACAACTTACCAGGCTGTCTGTACCAGGGTTTGATTACGTTCACATTCTAAGACTTGTAAGTACATAACAATGATCTGAGGAATAAGGGGGGAAAAAAAAAAAGACTCAGTTTCAGCATATAAAGCAATAGTAAAAAACAACTATGTATAGCCAAACAGTATTCCAAAACAACGGTGTCTCCTCCTTTCCTAAGCACATACTGTAAGCTGACGTCATCCAATCGTGTTCAGGCCATTCTTTACTGTACTGCTTTTCTATGATTTTTCAAAACCGGTCACCTTTAACATTTCCCAAGGAAGCAATTTTTACCAAAGTCAGTACGACTACTTGCCCAAGCACTCTGGCAAAAGCATTCACAATAACTACTAAGGAATAAAGAGGAGAAATCAGGTCATTTTTACACCTGCGTTTGTGTCTCAGCTCACAATGATGCCATCAAGGTGGAATAACATTTACAATGATATTATTTTTGATAACTCACCTTATGTGGATGCTTGACATGAACACAAAATCCCAACTCCTTCAGTACTCTCCTTTCTGCTTTGATTACTTGATTTTTGGTGTTTATGTAGTTCTGATCAAGTATCAGGGGGCTTGGAGTCCTATAGTTTGCAAGAAATAAAATCAAAACTGTTTTGCATATCCAAAAATAGCGGCATCTCTGTTTTCCCTTCCAACCAACTAATGGCAACAGAAACCGGTTTTCAACTCCTGCAAGCAAGTTTAAGCATTAATCTTGTGCTGTCCAAGTTTAGATAAACTAGTTTAGTTTCTGCTCTTGACTAGCTACAGATTAGATGGCTAAGTTTAAAAAAGTGATCTTTTGCTACCGAGTATGCAAACTACGCTGGTCCAGCTCCTTCCAGGGGGAAGGAGCATGATACAAGTACCTTTACCAGGTGCGACTTCAGAAGTAAGCTAGAACGGGTGGTTTTTTACTGATATTGAAGTAGCAAGCTTGTGCTTTATAAATTGCAGTTTCCTATGCACTGGGAGACAAGATTACTCACACCTGCAGAGAACAAGACAGCCCTACTACTGTGATATACAGAAGGCCTAGTAAAGCAAAGAATTTAACCTCTGAAATGGTGACAGATCTACCTGTTATTCTGAACGCTGCAGCCACTAATCAGCATATACCATGTCACTTCTGTTATTTGCATTTGCAAAACAAGCTCATTTCACAAAGAATTATTCTTACGTTTAGCACTATCAAGTCCTAAGTCTTTCCACATCCAAGACCTGAACTCTCCAAAGCACAACTAAAATAACTTGCTGTATGCTTTATGCACAAAGTGTCATAGTCCATTTCGTGTTCTTTGTCCATGCTTACAGACTTGACCTCTCAACATTGCACATTGAGCATTTTAATCCATTTTCTCCTACAACAGACCAGCTTTTTCCCTGTTGCTAATATGCCTCACATATTCCACATGCTCTCCAATACAGAAGAATGTTTTTGTAACTAGTTATACACTGATAAACCAGTCTGTTTACATGATAAACCCAAAGCACTGGTAATAAATTTATTTTACATCACCTCCAAAAGGAAAAAAAAAAGAGTAATGCAAAATAGATTCAAAGTGGATTAAGAATACAGCTTCTGTTTAATCAGACAAAGTATTTCGCTACTAACTTGTCTTTTCTGAGTCCATGCAAGTTCCGCAAGTGCATCAAACTTCCCTGATACGTAGGAGAGTAGAAAAAACACTCAACACACCTAGGTTCCCACCCCAGGAAGAAAGGGTCAATTTAATTACAAGGTTAGCTGAAGGGCTTCCCAACTTCAGTAATCTACAATTTATGGTGAGACTTCTGCAGTCACCTGGAAGGATGCTTATTACCATTGGTCAAAGAACACAGCAAGCCACTTCACTAATAAAAGCATCGTGCTTTTAGCCCAAGGGGCTGAGAAGCAGCTCCCAGCAGGTGTGAAATGAACTACTGCAGCTTCTTGTGCCAGGAAGTACCTACGATTTAAGTACAGGCCCTACTGCTCCCATCTCCTAAAAAAATGCATTTTCCATGTTATGTAAAAGTAACTTCTCCACCAAAGTGTTACTCTCGCTCATCAGGGCAAGTTTACCAAGTTTGTGATTTCAGTCACTCTAAATGTAACCCAGACAGAATATGTTTTGGGATTTTGTTTGTTTTTTCTGTCCCCTAAGTTAAATGGAACAGAAAAACTTGTAAAACTTCTTTAAGGTAGCTACTTCAGCAGCAAGACTATGATTTTATCTGAACACCACAAAGGCTGTCTGAACACAATGCTCTGGAGTGGGAGACTGGAAGAACCAAGCTGCAGTTCTTCAAATCAGTCAAACTGTTTCACTGCCGATTGATTTCAACTACTATACTGGGGTTTATAATAACATTTCCTTCAATATCGCTTTCCACAATTTTATCTAGAGATCACTGGCATTAACAGGATCTGCAAGTCATCATTCAGAGCAAGTTTAGGTGTCCAGGCTCAGCTGATCTTGTTAGCAGAACACTTCAGAGGTGACAGATCTTGGATGAAACAGTTAGGGCAGTTATGACTTCCACACTAAAACACAAACCATCAACAGTGGGACAACACGACTGCACAGGATCATCCAACAACATGCCATAGGATTACTATCGCCCACGTGTCTGTGCGTTCTCTGAAAGCTATGTAAGAAAGTCAGTATTATGAAAACACAGTAAGGTAGCTAGAAGTGCAACAGGAAAGACTGAACCTTACTGCGTTTTAAGTTTTCACTGTCCTCCTACAGGGCCATAGGATGAGCACAAACAGTTCATACTCTGGTCGTACATGTTCAACAGCAAAGCAATAGGAAACTCAAAATTAAGACACTCTGAAAGTGTGCTTTACTCTGTTGTCCCACATTACTCTGGTCATTTGTGACACACGAGCTCTAGAGATATACAGATCTAAGGAAGCCATGAAAAACATCAGTTTATCCAGACATTATTTCCAGAAATAGAACGACAAATGCAGCCTTTCATCCACTTACACAAAAATAAAAAACTGTAGACTTCACTGCACCTTACTACTGGCAGAAGTCAGGTTCCCCACGGTATTAAAATGCACCAATTCAGTACTTTTGCTGTAAGCTCCAAAGTGTTGGTATGCATAATTATTTATAAGTTGGAAACTTCAGAGATAGCCCTTTGGAAAATTTCTTAGCTTTCCTACTGAGAAAAGAGAAACTTTGCTACTGCATTTGCTGCGCTTAATTCTCAGACCAAGAAGTAACCATTTTAGGTCCAACTAACAAAGCGGAGAAAATAGTTTATAAGATTTGTATCAAATGTAAGCTTCAAGCCCTATAGAGCCAAGCAGTGTTACCAATTCCGACTTTGCATCTGTTCTTACAGATCAGCACCAGAGCTCCAAGCAAGACTTTAGACTTAAGAACCGAGCGCACACAGCGCCCATTCTGGTAAGGAGGCCCAACACTTAGTCACAAAGCCGCATCGGGATTTAAGAGATTGTGTAACAACCCAAAAGATTAGCACACGCCGTAATGAGGTTGTGACAATGAATAAATTACGAATTATTTTTTTTTTAAATCCCCTCTGCCAAATGAAACCTAAGTTCTTGACACAGCTACAGCATCATTTGATGCAATATTAAAATCTGATGTCTCTGGAACGTCTCCTACATTGGAGAAACAATGCCGTGCATGTAGTTTTGTTCATAAAGCAGAAAGTACTTCTGACAAGTACAGTGTAACATCAGCATCCCATTTCAAAAACCAGATCTCCCTTAGGCCAGTCAATGAGAGAAGAAAGCGAGCTCTATGTCTTCAACATTGTAAATACAAGCACCATAGAGTTATAGAACAGTTTGAAGAACACCAAGTAGTGTGTATTGTTAACAGAGGCCACTTCCAGCACAACTGCATGAACCTGCTGGCTGCAACAGAAGTAAAGGACAGCTCACTGAGCATCTCAAACCAACATTTGTGAGATTACACAACGACAGGAGTCACATTTGGTTCCGGTCTCATAAGGACTTTCTGCAGCTTTCAGGCACATTTAAGATAAATAAAATCAACTTCAAACTACATTCTACATGTTAAACAACAGTTGCGCTTCGCTCAGAACATGTTTCAGCACACAGTTTTTTTTAAAAAGCAGTATTTTCATTAATACGAGCTTTTCTCCATGCACACAAACATTTTTACATGCAGTACGACATGACATATGCTCGTGAAAGATCCAAAAGAAAATATGCTTGTCCAAAACACTTTTTTAGCTTTTTCTTGCTTCTCAGTATTAGAAATATCACCTAGCAGTAACTCAGTTGACTACAGGTCTTACAAAAAGGAAATTCCAATGCAATTCCCAGTTCTGCAAACAGGTACATAAGGGACTGCTTACATAGTAATTTATATAAGTAGTTTTACAAATTCAAGACTTCCACATCCTTGTGAAGGCATGTTTTACTATCAATTCAAACTGCAGTTTTACAGAGCCAGAAAGTGGAACTAAGAACCCAAAACTGTTTAAGAGAGAAAGCAAGCCTACTCAAACTACTCAAACTCCATGTGCAGGTTAAGAGCTTCAGTTAACAGAAATACTAGTCTAGAGGTGAGAAGGAAGTACAGCAGCCTAACTGATGGTTTCAGTTCTGGGTTGTGTGTGAGAAACTAACTACAGCTTAAGTGTTAGCTTCAGATATTAAAAAAAAAAATTAAGCTAGTATTCTAAAAACCTGGACAGCAAAGAAAAAAGCTTATAACAAGATACAGGAGTTCTTCCAAATGGTTCACCAGCGGCCAACCTGTTAGTCCCCCGATTCCAGTGACCTATTCTCAGAGCACTGGCTTCTCCTTGGGGATTTTCGATACTTCACTCACTGTTGCCATGACGACAGCTTCATCTTTATGTACCACTCCACATCACCCAGGCTTTGGTAAATGTAGCTGGTCGCTGTATAGTCGGTTGCAAGGGAAAAAAGAGTTGAAGTTAATAACGTGTACAGATTATGTAATTTGTAATCTTGTAAAAAGTACAGAAAAATGTTTACATCCTGCTTGTTAAAAAAAAAAAAGAGGCAAGCCTGAATGTCAGACTTCAGCATTTTTGAGATTAATTTCATGCAGATTCACTCAGAATCTCAGAGCAGCAATACCCATTTCTCCAGAAAATAATGGGTAGAAGTGCATGATTTCTGTCGACATGATGCATTTTAGACACCATGTAACATGCACAAGTGACATTCTCATTTGGAACAGGCTAGCTGGAAAGATTTAAGTTCACAGGTTAAGTTCAGTTTCTCTGATCCTTCGCAGAGCACGAAGAAACAACTAAGCTGTATTCTCATTGCAAAGAAAAGCATTGCACATGATCAACCAGCCTTCACTGCCTGGATCGAGGCCAAAACATTAAGAATCACTGAACCAGCTTCAATAATTCCAACAACTAGGCTCCCTCACTATAACTGTGGTAAGAAACAATACCCCCGAATTCACATTCGGCATAACTTCACAAAACTCTCTCAGGGCCAACAGGGATAACAACTTAAAAAAAAAAAAGAACAAAGCTAAGTTCCAAAGTGCAACACTGATTCATTCTTCTGTCAAAAACTAACTAGGAAAACATGAGCACAAAGCAGTAAAAGCAAAAGTTTTAGATGCAGCAGAAGCATAACCAGGGTAAATACACCAAGGAACAGCTGTTTTCCCTGCATGGTTTCTACGTCACTTCTCAGAAAAGGTTACACAACACTCCAGTTTAAATTCCTGCTGTGAGCTGGTGATGCCGAGCAGAGAAATGAAAGAGTGAAATCTAGCCGAAAACAAGATCCTTTTGTAACTATGAATTACCTTACACTGTAAGCAATCGGCCACTAAAAGTAAAGCTACTTCAGCACAGCTGACGTCTCCAGTCTCACAGACTACAATACTGCTGCATGACAGATATGAAGAAATTTTGCATTTAAAAGCAACTTAGAAAACTCCTTCCCTTCAGCTATTCCTTGTTCCTTCCAATAGGTCAAGTTAATTTGCTTTACACATGAAAACAAATCGTTTAACACACAACAAAAGCAGCATTAGGCACTCACAGCTGAGAACAGCTCTACAACTCGAGCAGACAATTATCCAGATCTGCGCACAGATCGGGGAAGCTTACACTCCAACTTCACCGACACAAGCACACGGTACCGTGAAAAACACAACTCTCACTTTTTAACATTAAAGGTGCCTTCAACTTCCAAGACTCACTTATGCATTCCTTATTGAAGTGGTATCATTAAAGCTGCAAACACCATAGACTGAACCACACTTTGTTTCGGGTATTTTCTAAAATTGTTTTTTCTAAAAGGCAATACTGTCATCACTGGGAAAAGCTGAGCTCTCATCTTTTGTTAAGTGATACCTTACTGGCACCACAACGGCCATTTGGATGGCTACACACTAACAAGAGAAAAGCATTAAGACTACTGAACAGGGTTAAAAGTCCAGAGAACACAGCAACCCGCTAACTGGCTCCTCAGAACTAAGACTACCTTTCAAGAACCACAAACCAACAAGAAATCAGTTAGCAATAGATGTGAAACTACGATCGTGAACGTACAACTAGAACCAATACTCATACCTATATAAACAACAAAAACGGGGTCTACCAAGTAACCAAAAGTAACGGTGGAAGAAGTCAGTATTGACCTGTACTGCCTACACAGCAGCCAACAAGCACTCCCTTCTCAATTTTAGGTCGTTGAACTTAGCCTGGAAGAATACTGGGAATTGAAGACTGCAGCGTACATTAGTGACAACAGATGCTTATGCTCATAACAAAGCTAATCTTACCTTTTTGCTCTTAACTGACGCAAATGATGAAACACGTTGATCACGTCCCTTATACGACGAGGCGCCTCTTCGATTTTGGATGCGAGATTGATGCAGGCCATAGCAACAATCTGAAATGAAGCCCCGTTTCCTTAAGTAAATGATTTTAAATCCCGGCAAGACTACAATTACACAACTTTAGAAAAAAAAAAGCCACAAACCAAACCCCGTGGCCTAAAGGCTCGAAGAGAGCGGCCTGTTCGGCGTGCGGCTGCCCAAAGCCACCGCTCGCCCAGAAGAGCGCCCAGCACCCTCCTCTCCCCCGCTCCCCACCAGGCCGTGCCGCGCTCACCTCGAAGCTGTGCTTGACGAAGGACTTCGAATAGAAGAACCGATGAAACAGCACCTGCCCCGTCGCCATCGCCACCTATGAACGCCAAGGGAGGGAGGGGGGAGCGGGAGTCAGTCACCGGGCCCAGCCGCCGCCGCCATTTTGTGTCAGGCACCAGCTGGCGC
>VWZZ01003492.1:133656-146203 GCA_013399095.1 Psophia crepitans | reverse complement strand
CTCCGAGCTCAACACACAGCGTGGCTGAAACCAGCAGTCACTCGTGTCCTGCTTCCCTCAGCAGCCAGAGCAACACCTCCCGCTGCTCAGAGCGCCTGCGGGCACAGCCCCACAAGGGGACAGGCTCAGCAGTGGTCTCACCTCTGTGACTCCACAACAGCCACACCAGGTCAGAACAAACATCTCTGCTGCTCAGCATCCCGCTCCCAGCAGCGGTGGGACTCTATTTGCAGAGTCCCAGACCAGGCAGGTCACACAACAGCTTTCCTCAGGTGATCACCCAGCTTCCAGCAAATCCAGGAGCTTCACGGACTAAAGCCAACAACCTCGTACCTGTGGGTGGACTTCTCCTGCTGAGCATTTCTGGCCCATGAGCCTGCTTGAAGCATTGCCCTCCAGCATGCCAAGGAAGCCCAGAGCCACCACCTCACTCCTGCACAAGCCACCACTAACCAGTAAACCCCACTCACACTCTCAATGCTCCAGCTGCCACAGCCACCCATTTTATAGCTCTTTGCTACCTCCAGCTCATCACCTAAACCCTGGCAGCTGGTTCTCCAAGCTCTGTAAGCCCAGGTGCCCACCTCCATATACCCACCTCGAGCTCAGCTGCTCCCTAGGAGGTGAGAGAACCAGGGCTGGTCCACCATTACTGGGAACTTTGCAGTTCCAGGCAGTTTTGGCCAAGTCCAGCTGACGGCTTTGCAGTGCCAGTTGTCCCAAGTCACCTTTTGGGATGCCGCTGTGATCTGCAGAGTGCTGTGTAAGCTCACACACCAGGCCAGAAATATGGAAGATGTCTCCGATGGGTCATCTCGGGGATTTCAGCCTGTCTGAGCAGTCTGTGAACATTTAACACGCTGCTGAAATCCACTGGTGAACAAAAGGGATTTCTGGCATTGTTGGACTTCACGTCAAGCTGCATTTGTTAACCGAAAACGTGGTGATCAAAGCACTATGCATAGACCTAGACCTTTCCTGACACGACCGGGCCCGGTGGGAAGCGCAGTGGACCCGTAGCATTTATTGCTGTTCTCTGCAGGAGGCAACTTGCTGCACCAGCGGCCTCGGGTGCGCAGCGAACGGCTCCTCGGTGAGTTACGACGTCCACAGACACACACGCTCCATCCTGTCACATCCCGCTGAGATGCTGCTCGTCGTTTTCTTATTCGGGATTACGTGAAGGTCCATGAAACTTCTTCCCTCCCTCTTTTCCCTCTCCAGTGTCTCACTTACCTCCTACCCCTTCACAGCGCTCTTCTGGGGGACATCTGCGATAACGGGTCCGAGGAGCAGGGAACCTCTACCGTGGGGACACTTTATTCTTGGGAGACTGTAAGGTTGGGAGAAAGGAGTTGGAAAATTCAGACCACGGAACTCCTCGCAGGCTGGCGGTGCGGTCAACGAAGAGGCCACACTGTGGACAAGCGTGAACTCCGCCTACCACCAGTGCCCTTGCTGTCCGCTGCTCGGTGGTACCTTCTGAACAGCGATGTGGCAGCGGCGTAAGGTCTGTCCTGAAGATGCTCCCTCCCAAACCGTCAGACAACACCTGCACACCAACGGGCGTCTCCGCCAACGGATTTGCTCTGGCCAGGCTGAGCTTCCCTGGAACAAACGGGTGGCTGGCTGCGTCGCGCCTTAACCCCACGTGTGCCGGCGCTCGCGTCCCCGCTGCCGCCATGAATCACCATCCAACCGTTTAGAGGGAAAGAAGAGAGATGAACTTTTCCAAAGGAAAATGAGAAGAGGAGTGGACCAGAGGAAGCGACTGACGCAGATGCAGAAGTGGAAAGAGAGGCCTGGCTGGACCGACGGCAGAGCCAGAGATTTAAAGAAAGGGCGGTGGAAAGGAAGAGGCAGCACGCAGTACGGGCAGAGCCCTCGCACGCCGCTCGCAGCCGTCCCTCTGGCTGAGGCGCTCGGGTAGGGGCAGCCATACAGGACTGGCAGCAGGGACAGTTTAGAAGGCCCAGTAGCTGCTTGGGGTGGGGGGGAGACCCATTTTGCTCATATTTCAAAGGACTTGCGGCCCAGTTTGCCCCCACACTGGATGGTGTGAGGCTCCGTGCTGCTCCTTCTGCCCGAGAGGGTCAGGAGAAATAAACAGCAGGAAGGTCCTGTGGATCCTGTTGCGTTTAAGTGCTCAGATACAACCTCAGATTTCAGATAGGCCTAACGATCTCGAGCCATCTTCCCTTTGACCCGTCTGCGGCGAGTGAAGGGGCTCACGTCCCAGCTCCCCTTGGCCCGCCGCGCTCGCTGTGCGCCCCTCGGGAGGCTTTCACCGCGCCTGCTGGGCTGGTGTCGGGAGAAGGAGGCAGGAATCCTCCGCGCCGGGCAGCTGAACTCCCGAGGTGCTCTCCACGCTGCTGTTAGAAGGTTTGCAGCTGAGGGCATGGAAATGATCAAACATAATGAAACAGCGGAACTTGCAGCACAGCAGGACGTTGTGGAGGCCAGGAGTATGGACGGCTTTAAAAGGGACCGGGCGAAATCCCGTTATGAAACGCTGTGAGCGGGAAGAAGCATCTGGCGTTAGAGGTCCCTGAAGCATCGACCGGGGACAGCAAAGAGGATGGTGCAGGGAGGGGGTCACTCGGTATTTGTCTTCTCCTACGTTCTCCTTCAGCATCTGCTACCGGCTGCTGTCAGAGGCGAGGCGTGGGGCAGCTGGCGTTCGTCGGGGAGCATCGACCCACCCGTCACCGCCTTCCCCCCAGCTACGGGCTGACGGGCTTCATGGTTCCGGACCAGTACTCATATTTTACACACGGGTTTTATTTCTCATTTCATAATAGTATGTACAACAGGCCGCTGATAAAACCGTGATGTTTTCCATCATCCTTCCCCACCCCCACTGCACTGCCCTTGTCAAAGACGGTCAGAGCAGCAGCGGGCTGCGAGGGAGAAAGTGAGCTGCTGCGGATGTGGAGAGTTAATAGATAGCAGAAAGGGAAGGCCAGTGGCAGAAATAAGCTTTCTGAAGAGGGCGACTGCTTTTCATAGAATCACAGAATGGTTTGGGTGGGAAGGGACCCCCCAGCCCACCCAGTGCCCCCCCCTGCCATGGGCAGGGACACCCCCCACCAGCCCAGGCTGCCCAAAGCCCCATCCAACCTGGCCTTGGGCACTGCCAGGGAGCCAGGGGCAGCCACAGCTTCTCGGGGCACCCTGTGCCAGGGCCTCAGCACCCTCCCAGGGAAGGATTGCTGCCTCCCAGCTCAGCTCCAGCTCCCCTCCTGCAACTTCAGGCCCTTCCCCTTGGCCTGGCCCCCCCTGCCCTGCAACCAGCCCCTCTCCAGCTTTCCTGCAGCCCCTGCAGGCCCTGGGAGGGGCTCCAAGGGCTCCCCGCAGCCTTCTCTGCTCCAGGCTGGACAAGCCCAGCTCCCTCAGCCTGGCTCCAGAGCAGAGGGGCTCCAGCCCTCGCAGCATCTCCGGGGCCTCCTCTGGACTCGCTCCAGCAGCTCCGTGTCCTTCCTGTCCTGGGGCCCCCCGAGCTGGAGGCAGCACTGCAGGTGGGGGTCTCACAAGGGCAGAGTAGAGGGGGACAATCTGCTCCCTTCACCTGCTGGAGATGGATTCCTACACATTAAACACAGAGCCATGAACGCTTCAGCAACAGGAACAAGACGTCACGAGGGTCTTACGAAGGTAACAGCGCAGAATCGAGAGCACGTAGAGGGGAAAGCATTGATGGTCCATCAGACGGGAGAGCGGAGCCCGGCAGACCATGCGAGCGCGTGGCCAGGCTTCGGCGCTGCCCTCAGCAGGGCCCTGGGCCACCCGACACCCAGCGGCGGCTTCTCTGTGTCAGAACTGCGGCTCGGCCACGGACAGCTGGAAAAACATTCTCTGCTGTTGCCTAACCACCACCTGCGCCGAAGCGAAGGACCTTCACACTTGCGTCCTTCAAAGGCACAACAAGCCCACTCGCCCCGAGGGTTCTCCCTGGGGCTGGGAGCCCCGGACGCCGGCGGGCAGGGACCTTCCGTCGCAGATCGGGTTTGCACCTCGTGACACGTGGCCTTCTGCTGCCGTTCGCTGTCAATGACGAGCCCTCCCACCGAACGCGGGTTTCTAGCCACTGACAAGAGCGTCACGTGGTAACGCAAAGTTATTCTTTACAACAAAGAAGTGAACACAAAGGGCCCTCTCACTGACACACACGTTTTCCGTGAGTAACGGCCAGTAACTAGAAAACGGGTTTTTTCGCTCCTGACCCGGAGGCGCTGCCGTCCCTGCTGGGTTTTAATGACCTTTAACCACGCGCCGGCCAGCGAAACCGGGGGAGCGGCAGCCGCTCAGCACCCCGTGGGGGGTGACCGTGGGCCGCGGTGCCGCCGGCCCCTCTGAGGCTCACAGCAGCCAAGGCGGTGCCGGGTTTGCCAGGACCCCCCAGGTTCCCGTTTCCCTGGGCTTTATCTGCAAGACAGACAGGTACCGCGGCCGGGCTGGTTTCCCCGTGCAGGGGGAGCCAGAAGCAGGGACGGACAGGGGTGGAGGGCAGACACCAGCCCGCAGAACCTGGCTCTTAAACAGCAGCTCTTGCTTAAACACGTTGGCACGTCTGTCCTAAACCAGTGATTCCAGTGTGCGCCGACCGCGGCGGTTCGTTAGATGCCAGGGCTGCCTTTCGAACGCCGCAGGTACCCGCAGGGGATGGGCAGGGCACTTGTGTTACAGCTCCTGCATCTATAGAAGCAAACACATCTAAACCTTGCGGTGTCCTGAGGTGGTGTGAAACCTGCCAGGGCTCCCTGGGCCCGGGGGCCGCCCTGGCGGGGTGGGGCCGGGGGGGCTCCTGCAGCATCGCTGGGGCAGGATGGAGGCCGCGGGCTGGGCTGGCGGTCCCACGTGGGGGTGGCCAGGGACATCCCGGTCCTGATACGGCCAACCCCCACACAAACAGTTTAGAAAGCTCCAGGTCGTTTCAGTGAAGCAGTCGAATGAATCAAGTCTCATTTTGCTTCCTTCTCGCCTAATTAGACAGCGGGGAGATTTATGGTATTGAGCCAGCTCACTGTTGCTGTAATTTGACATCTAATTAATCAATGTCCAGTTCCTTCACAAGTGCAGTATAGATACTGCCTAACCGGGGCAGGCATGTTTCTAGGAAAAAAACCCAAACAAACCCCATAACGTTTGTTTATTTCCTCCTTCCTCCTGCCATTTCAGCATGAAATGACACGGAGTAATGGGTCTGAACTGCAGGAGGGGAGCTGGAGCTGAGCTGGGAGGCAGCAATCCTTCCCTGGGAGGGTGCTGAGGCCCTGGCACAGGGTGCCCCGAGAAGCTGTGGCTGCCCCTGGCTCCCTGGCAGTGCCCAAGGCCAGGTTGGATGGGGCTTTGGGCAGCCTGGGCTGGTGGGGGGTGTCCCTGCCCATGGCAGGGGGTGGCACTGGGGGAGCTGGGAGGTCCCTTCCCACCCAAACCAGTCTGGGGCTCGGTGACTCGGTGTAAAGCCGGCCGGCGTACCCTCACTGCCCCGAAGCACAGGAAGCGGCGGTGCAGGGTGGCCACATCCCACGGGTCCCATGGGGTGGCCGCCACGTGAGGCAGCCCCAGCGCACATCGCCCAAACCACGGGCAATGCTCGATGCTGGTGGGAGTGAGAGAAGCAGCTTTTCTCACCAAAACACTCCTCGCTGTACATCTGGTGCCTGAGGTTTGCCACGGGGAGGGAAGGGTTTGTGTTTCTGCAGCCGGACAAGTCCCGTGCTGGTGGCGGCTGGCAAGGTCCCGCTGCCACAGGCAGCGGCCGGGTAAAACCCTGGCCCCGCTGGAGTTAACAGGAGTTCTGCCTTTCACCGCGGTGGGGCAAGGATTTTACCCGAGAAGTATTAGTCATCAGTATCGAGATGAATTAGACAACTTGTCAACAAGCAGCAGGCAACGTTATTCCCATGGGCTGCGGAGCTCGGAACTGGAAAAGCTGGAAAAATAAAGTCCAGCTTATTCCATTTATACCCCCAACGCGTGCGGTGCCTGGATGCAATACCCACGCGTTTATCGCCTGGTTTATTCTGTTCCTGTCAAACACGCCGGGGAACACTCTGTTTGGGGAGGTGGGAGGGAATCGCAGGGTAAAATTTCCTTGGATGACTTCCCAGAAACGGGCTCAGCTCTCATAAACAAGCCCTGGGAAGGCACTTTCGGCGTACAACCTATGGCTCATATTTCTAGGAAACGCCATCAAGCGGAGCTACTCACCGCCCCGGGAAGCGCAGACGGCCAGGAGAGCCCACAGCCCCGCTGGCACGCTCCCGCGGCGCTTCCCTGCAAACTGCTGCTCCCTTGGTTTGGAGAAGGGGATCCTCTCGAGGCCGAGTAAACACAGCAAAGAATGCCCACAATTTGAATTTGAATCTCCAAGCCCAGGCTGTTTAGCACCCGGGAGAAAGCAGCAATCCCACGAGGGGTCTGTGGGAGGGGTCCTGCCGCCCGGGCACGGCAGCCCCCGCCGGGCAGCTGCCGAGGGACCAGGAACCGCCCTGTGCAAAACATCCACAAGAAGGAATACAGAATTTTTCAAAACCAGAACAAATACACTTGAAACAAAGAATGATTTGTTTGTGAGCAGCAGAAAAACGGATGAAGTAGTTGAATTTGTTACAGAAATCCATGATTACCATTTGCCTGAGCAAACAGCACTAATCGTTATTTTTATCTAACAAACCTTTTACCATGGAACTGCCTCGTTCCTCACATTCCCCGAGCTGCTGAAGCTGGTGGGGTTACCCGTGATGCGCCTCAGCCGGGGCAGCGGCCGCCAGCGCCACAGTAAGGTGCTCCGGGTTTCCCCACCGTGCCGCCCGCTCCCCCGGCCATGGCTGGGTGCAGCGGGGATGAGCCAGGAGGAGCTGCCCTCGCTGCTCCTCTCCTGCAACCACGGCGGCACAACCATGCCGGGCACGGCGGGAGACGGGAAGTAAGGGATCTGTAATGCCTGCATTCTGGAGAGGGCGGGAGGAGGAGGAGGGAGCCAGCAGCAGAAGGGGTCCCGCGCTTGGCACATCTCCTGTGCGGCTGCCGCCCCGAGCGCTGCTCGGCCGCCAACGGGCACCGGCGGGTCCCGGCTCCCACCCAGCGCCAACCCTCGCCATCCGGTGGATTCTCGGTGACGGTGGCCCTCACAGTGGCATCAGACCCCCTCCCTGTGATGGTGGGCGAGACCCCCCAGGGACGGAGCCACCGCAGGGAGAGGGTCATCCCAGAGCATCTCCTCAGGTATAGGGAGCGTGATGGTTATGGGATGGAATCCTTCCGCTGGCCAGCTCGGGCAGTGCCCTGGCTGCCGCCCATCCCAGCTTCTGCACTCGGCTGTCTCACACTGCTCCAGACCTCAATCACTCTGGGAACCTGCGGTCCATAGCTGGCCAGAAACTACATCAAAGTGTCTGATCCACTTTGTTCTCGCAGAATTAAGTGCTGCAGCCTGCTCTGAAACGCAGCTCTTCTGGCAGAAAATCAGTTCTGTGATTCTATCCCAGCAAACCAGGACACACACCTTTGGCCACCCTCTTGCCCCACTACAGATCACAGAATTAATGCTGGTGGGGACCTCAGGAGGTCCTGCAGACCAACCCCCGTGCACGGCAGGGCTTTGGCGCAGATCCCCCGAGCGTTACACCCGTCAGCGCTTCAATCGGCTGCAGGCCACCGCCGTCGCTGCGCACAGCTCGTCCCGCCGCCGGACACCCCGCTCTGCTCCAACTTGCAGCTCCCGGCCCGCGCTGCGTTACCCGCGGACGGGGCCCGCGCTCCGGCCCTCTCGGCAGGAGTGCTACGTGACGAGGCTGGTCCATGGCCCGAGGTGTGAGCCAGCTCTTCTCTGCCAAACCATCGGATCGCTCCCCTTTGTTGTCGTAGCGTCGGACGGGTGAAGAAGTGATGCTGAAGCACCAGTTGTTCTTGAGTGTAATGTGAGGCCACACACTCACCCAGACTTGGACTCCTCGAAGATACACGTGATGTGGTACAGGAATCACGGCGGACATCGACTCATCCAGGAAAATGTGGGTTATTTTCCTTACATCAAAATGTTCACAGAAGCTGGAGCCAACATTCTGGAGAATTATGTTTCCTAGAGGAATTATGCTGATCTGTAAAGGTTGGTTTAGGTTTGGAGGTTGCTCCCATTCAGGAGCTTTCGGGTCCAGATTTTGGTCTGGTTTTCTAGCTGTGGGCTCAGGTTTAGATCCTAACCCTCGGTCTGTCCCCCCAGAATGAGGGGGGACAAAGAGGCGGGTGGGCATTGCTTTGGACTGGGAGCTCTCCCCGCTGGCAGCCTGGGCCCCGGGCCACCTTGTGTCGCGGCTCTGGGAGGTGACACCTTGCTGTAATGGGGGGGATCGGCTTGGCTGAGCCCCCACATCACAGCCAGGTCCCCCCAAAGCTTGCCTGCTTTCTCGGACCCCATGGAAACAGTGGGGGGAGAGCAGTACCCAGTACACCAGGAGGGTTCAGCATCCCATCCGGCCAGCGTCAGGATTAGTCCCTCTCATCGGAACGGGGCTCCTTTCCTCCGCCAAACACCGGCGGAATAACAGGATTCTTCAGCAAAGGTGAACTCAGCTCCCCCCGCCCCTGCCGACAGACAATGACATCCTTTGTCCTGACAGTCGTGCAAGGCAGAAGGCAGGCTGTGTCCTGGCGGGGGGGGGGGGCTGGCAGAGCCCCGGTGCTGCGGCCAGGAGGGCGTTTGCTGCCTGCACCCCTTTTTCCCAGAGCGCTGCCGCACGCAGTCGCGTGCCCGGGGACCCTCCGCCGAGGCTGCGGGGAGCTCCCGCCGAGGGCTGGGACGGCTCCTGCGGGGGACGCGCAAACCAACCGCGAAAACGCAGCGCGGCAGGAACTACCGACGCGCTCCCTGTTCAGAGCAGCAGCTGACTGAGATCTTTGGTACATGTTATTTTTAAAAGAACCAATAAAAACTATTCATATATTTGCTCAAGAAGAAAATTTGCAGCAGTGAGATTATTACTTTTTATTTTTTTTTAATCTCCCTGCTCTCATCATAACTAGCTTGATGATTTCTGTGTTTCTCCTTTTGGGAAGATGACTGGAGTAAGTCGCCAGCTGAATTTCTCTTTTATTTTAGTCCAAGTTTTAATTTAAGACAGGGGAAGTGTGGCTAAGCTTCTTAATGTATGCAGTTATGTTTTGGCGCAGAACCCGGGGTCCCCCTCACTGCACAGCCCTGCATTCCACTGCTTCACTCACGGCGAGACCGACAGGAAGGACGCGAGCGAGCGGCGACAGCCCGGTGCCGGCGACAAGGCCCGGAGGCGGCCGGCGACGCAGAGCCGCGTCTCCCCGCGCACGAGTTTCACGCTCGGGACCTGGAAATCCCTTGACGGTGAAGGGGATGCTCAGCCCCGCTCTGCGCACCCCCGTACTCTGTCACACAGGCAACAGTCTGCTTTCGTCCGTACGCACACACGCACAGTCGGGCGCGCTGAGCTGATGGTGCAGGCACAGGCGGCAGACTGGAACCTGGCATCAAGGTTTCAGTTCTGTGATTCTATTGTCCAAAACAACTGTTTTGTCCGTAACAAATGTTTCTCATGGCCAACTTGCGGTGTCACCGAACTCCAGTGACGCGCCTCGGTGGGTGAATTCAGTGTCCAGTATAGGGTGTAACTCTGGAACTGGAGTCCATAAATCATAGAATCACAGAATCATTAAGGTTGGAAGAGACCTCCAGGATCATCCAGTCCAACCGTCCCCCGCCACCTATTCCCCACTAACCCATGTCCCTAAGTACCACATCCAACCTGTCCTTAAACACCTCCAGGGACGGGGACTCCACCACCTCCCTGGGCAACCCGTTCCAATGCCCGACCACCCTTTCTGAGAAGAAATTTCTCCTCATCTCCAACCTGAACCTCCCCTGACCCAACTTGCAGCCGTTCCCCCTAGTCCTGTCACTGTCTTCACTGCGAGAAGAGGCCAACCCCCAGCTCACCACAACTTCCTTTCAGGTAGTTGTAGAGGGCAATAAGGTCTCCCCTGAGCCTCCTCTTCTCCAGACTAAACAAGCCCAGTTCCTTCAGCCGCTCCTCATCAGACCTGTGCTCCAGCCCCTTCACCAGTTTCGTCGCCCTTCTCTGGACCCACAGGCTCACACCTGCGAATGAACTTCACTCCCATTGGACTGAACGGCGCGTTCCTGTAGGCAGAGCGAGGATTTACTGGTCCCAGTACTGAAAACGAAATGACTGAAATCTCCTTTCCGCGCCTGCCAGAGAAGACGTGGCAATGGCCCGTCGTACGTCTCCCCGCAGCAGAGGCGGCAGCCCGCTCTGCAGACCCGCACCAGCTGCCTGGACATCACCCTCCATTTACCACAGACTTCTTGCCCGCTCCTTCGGCACTGCACGACGTCCTGGAGCGCAGGCTGCCTGCACTGAACCGCCAAACCTGCGTGGCATCCCGCGCGGGAGCAGCCCCGACGAGCTGTCCTGCCGCAGCGCGATGACAGTAACCGAGGGGTCGCAGAGGCAAAGGGCGCACCGTCCCCGCACACACCGCTTTTGGCCTTCAGCGCCAGGCCTGAATTTGACTTCACGTGTTTTAGAGGCGTGAGGTGTAAGAGAAGTGGTGAGTACTGTCATCTTGCGTTCCTGGCGCAAGGCACACGTCGCCTGGTTCCGCGTAAGCGACGGGCAGCGGGAGGGAGCTCTGCACCGGGCAGCCGGACTCGGCTTAGACAGACCGATCCCAGAGACCGTCGGTATTTTCTGTGGCTGAATTTGGCTTTAACAAAGTTGTTCTGATCACTTTGCTACGTCCTGTGATCCAACGCTCATCCCCACATCTGAGGTGCTACAAGAACTTTCAGGCATTTGAACACTGCGGCGTCTCTCCGGAGCACCGAGAGCATCGGGAAGTCTGGAGCTGGTTAAGGCACCGCATGGGCCACTGGCAGAGGTCTTCTCCTTCCCCTCTGACGTCATTAGCATCAATGCAAATTTGCCTTTTAGATCTACAAACCTACGGCCAGCTCTAAAGCCCTTCCTGATTTTCCATCATCCAGGAATCCTTCAGCAACTGCTTCGTTCTCAGCCTTGTGGTGTGATCTATCGGCACGTCCCTCGCCAGCCGGCATGGGAACGTCGGACAGAAAACATGGTCTTTGCAGACCAGGGCTGGCTGACCTGCCAGGGCTTGGCTGCCAGGGCAACTGTTGGGCACGTGTCAGGAGCCCAGGCTGGAGCGCTGGCCGAGACACGCTGCAGAGGTCCCCGGTGCAGGAGGTCCCCAGGGATGGAGGAAGGCTCCAGCCCATCAGCACTGGGAGGAACCAGGTCCTGGGAAATACTGGAGATCCTCCAGCAAAATGAAACAAACCTCCAGGAACTCCCGCAGGAGTTGGGGAAGGAGCGCGAGGGCGTAAGGAGGAATTACCGGTTTTGTTTCACTGTCTCAAAGAGGATTTTGGGAAAACATGGAGAGCTGGAAAAGAAATTATTTGGGAATCGTTCAGCTGGTGCTTGGTGGCTGAGGAGGAGGAGGAGGACAGCCAGGGTGGTGCGGGTTGGGGAACGGGGACCTCTCCGGGCTGGAGGGATCGTTTGGAAAGGTGGTATCAGGGCTGTGGGTGGGCAGCGTGGTGGCACCAGGCAGGTTCATCATCTCTGCAACCAGAAGGTCACCGTCAGAGCCTGGTCACCTTGGATTAATCCTGCCCCCAAGCAGCGTTGAGCTTGTTCAGTTTTATTTCCCACCCTGCACTGGCTGCACTGGGGAGCTCCAGCAGAGCCGGAGCACACAAGGTCTCAGCATCATTCTGCCAGTTCCCTGGTGCACCGCTGTCCCCCAGGGCCTCCACGGACACCATCGTCAGCTGTGGGAAATGATTAAAGGCAATGAAAAGAGAGACCAGCAAAGACACACAGACATCCCGAGCGCAGGCAGCTGAGGAGGGGGATTCAGAAACAGCAAACAGCCTTTCAAAGTTTAGCCTAATTTTTGTTTCATGGAAACTCATCACTACTCCGAAGTCTGTGGTGTTTCTCCCCAAAAGATTTGATGGTGCTTTGATGGATCAGCTTGAGAAACACCTCCCTGGAGCCACCAGCTCCAGCTGCTGTGAGGGACTGGGCAGCCCTCAGCTCTGACCCTGCAGCAGAGCTTGGGCTCCCCTGTGGTACCACAAAAACCTGAGCTTTTTATCTTCTAACTCGAGTAACTGCCCGTTACCCAACGTTAGCGTCCTGCCTGTCAACCTGACAAATTACAGCTCTGGCAGGCTGGAGAGACAAACACCAGCAACGCTCAGTGCTTGCCACTTACCAAACTCCAAAGCTGAATATTTATATGACACACTACAGGACTCCGAGCTCCGGCTGTAAACCCTCCTGAACAGCCGCAGCAACACCCCGACAGGGAAGCAGGCACCAAACCATCGAGTTATGTCACTCAGGTCCCTCTCCCTCCACACCTCTTCCCTGGCTCAGCTTCACGCCCGTCGCCTCCCCACGCACGCTGCAGCAAGGACAGGGTACGGGAAGGGGGATGGCCGGCCCGCGGCTGGGCTCCC